>SNQJ01S0018794.1:74472-110244 GCA_010110895.2 Picea sitchensis | reverse complement strand
ACAAAAATGCTCATGTACTAATGTAAACTATTCTCTATAATTCTACAAAGTACAAATCGTTCTCTATAATCATAATTTAAAAAATATAAAATTAACATTAAAATTAATGTTTAATTATATTAAAACCCTCAAACCACAAAGTGCTCTCTATATATAATATTTCAAAATTACAAAAATACACCTATAATATGTAATGGTGTAAACAATTCTCTATAATTCTACAAATTCATGTTAGAAAATTACATCATACTAAAAAAGTGACATTAATATAAGATATGATTTAGATTTTGTAAAAAAGTAACATATTATTATTGGAAAAAATAAATTTTCACAATCATATTAAACTTCCATATATTAAAAAAAAAAAATTAAGCCAACTACTTTTTACATATTTCTACCTACCTTTTTTTACATATTTCTACCTACTTTTTACATTTTTCTAATGCATATGAAACTATATTATGCTAAATATACTTCATATATTTAATGAAAATCATATTTCTAAATGCATATGAAATTATATTATGCTAAATATATTTTTGGACTCAATCATATATTTAATGGAAATCTGATTTTTGTTTTATGGTACCAACTCCTAGTGAAGATGATAAAGGCACTTTTCTATAGGCTATTTTTTTATCAGGGATGATTTTAAGAACCCCCTAAATTTATATCTATAATAAATGGGCCAATCCTCATGATACATAGGAAAATTCGAAGGCTATTTTATCAATATTATAATATGTATATATAATTTTTTGGCTAATCTTTTACTATTTTATACAATCTTGTAAAACCTTGGCGAATGTTTCACTGAAATATAAAATCTTGTAAAATCTTGACGAATCTTTCACTAAATTATAAAACCTTGTAAAGTCTTGACGAATTTTTTGATAGAGTATAAAACCATATATAATAATAGAAAAATGTATTCATTAAATTGTAATATACTCATTTTACATATTTGGAAAAAGAAACATAATTTGTCCATCCTCTATAAAGTGTTGCAAACATCAGAGGTTGTGTTTGTCATGGTTCTCACTGCACACTCTTGCATATCCCTCTATTAGTTTTGATGATATTTCACCACAAAGTTCGTATGTGTTGATCATGACCACCACTTATGTCAAGCTCAAGAGATATTAATCTTTTCTCTACCACTTCTATTATGCATTCTTTATTATTGATTCATCGATTATTAAAGGACCCTTCAAACATGTTCATCATAGGATGTTCCTAAATATGAGGACACATAATTATATCCATAAATAACTCCAAAAGTATAAGAATATTGATAGGTCACATTCTATGCATGACTTCCTCTCTATTCATCCATTTGTACTAAAAAAAGGATCCCTTTCCAAAGAAGAGAGGTCACCTTTATCCTTTATGTTTTTGTTGGCTTATAAAAAAGTTAAGGTACACTTAACTTTGTAATAAATGTATGGCATAGATTAAGCCTTCGGAAAATAAATAGTCTCAGTTAGATTGCCATAATTAATCATAAACAATAAGAGATGTAGATTCAGTAAGGGTTATTATGCCATCGTGTATATCTATACCTGGGAGTAGCATGATGCACAATCAAATTCTTATCACCCATTTTAAGCCCATTAAGAGAAGCACATGCAATGTATGTCACTTGAATCCTACTACATACTGACTCCCAAAATTAAGTTGTAGAAACGTAATTAAGAAACAAATGTGTATATTTTGTGAGTCTATCAATGACAAACAAAATGGCATCCTTACCCTTCAATTTTGGTACCCCTATAATGAATCCCATTGATATATCTTCCAATATTTGATTAGGTATGTGTAACAGTTGAAGTAACCCTGGAGATTTTACTATCTCTCCTTTATTTGGCAAACCTAACATTCTCTTACAATTTTTTAATATCTTTCTTCCCATTTATTTTTGAGTATTTATCAAATCAACCTTTTTCACATACCTATCATTCAATTCATTGATTTGACTATCCAATTTGGATAGTTGGTTTTGTATCTCCTCATTTTCTTCATGAGTCATGGAAGATATTTCTGGGAGTTTAATTGGTAAAGTAAATTTTGAATATTTCTTTGGAACCATGGAATTTTTTTTATGGTTCCTAAGGATAAAAGGGAGTGTCAGGTGTTATAGTTCATTGATATACATATGGGGTCCAACAATAGTACTTGGCCCAATATTTTAGGGTACTAACGAATGATTGTCAACCGTGCCCTTATCCATGTTGCCCGACTAACCAGGTACTAGAGAGTGGTATCCCCGAGTGTTGTTCTCGGTGTATTGTAGTAACAAAATGGTTGAATAACTAATATAAGGTTGATTTCAGGTATACTTAGGGGATTTCCTATATACACAAAGGTATGTGGAAGTGAGATTTTATCTATAGGTACTATCTAATGTGGTATTACTCGAAGGGGTGCCAACAGGGGTTACAGTGGTTTCCAACCATGTGAAACCATGTGTATTCTCTGGGTGTGTTCTTCTCCAACCATATTTTTACCTGCTTATCGACAAATCTTGTGTTATTTAAAGATGTTAGAACATGTATTTAATTAATTTTTTTAAACGGGCTTGCTAACCATGAAAAAATCTTTTAAAATCATGAGAAAATAACATGTGTAAAAACCCTAACTTCCATAAGAAATATATCATAAAATATAATGATTCAAAATATGAAAAATTTTGCACATGTACTTCTCTGTGTCAACTCATGATTATGAAATTTGCAAAATTTGAAACTTCACTGAAAAATATTACAACGAAAATGTCAAGATAATTGATTTCAGGATTAGTCACAAACCTTTCCTTCCCTCGAATGTATCTTCAAAAGTATAGAAAACCATAACCTGGAATTTTGACCACCTATACAATGAAATTTCTCCTCAATTTCCACAAAATTTCATTATCTAAAACTTGCCAGAAAAAAATCCAATAAAAAAGTTAAATGGATATTACTTGCCAAATCATATCAGCTAGGCATGTCATGCAAATTTGATCAATTGAATAATCACTTAATATTAAATACTCTACCTACTAGCCTAACATGATTTCATCATATGATTTCATCATAGTCAAGGTAAAGGTATAAGAATTAGAGGTAGAAATCAACATAGATGATACATATGTTCACTATTAAATCAATGCACACCAACTACTATTTGAGATGGCTATTAACTTACAAAAAATAAAATAGTAAAGAGATTTGATCTCTCAATTATTTAAATCCTTTTAGGGAAGATTTTATAAGATAAAATTAAGAGAGCAAATCCAAAGGCAGTTTCAAGTGAATGACTAGACTTACTTTGAAACTTAGAACTTGATACCATTTTTTTCAATACCAAAGTGGTTTAGAAAACTCGTTATCTATTTAATTTGGTCCTCTCTATATTGTTTAACAATATACTTAAAAATATCGACTGTCTTCACTAAAAAATTCATATGGCATAGCTTTATTGCACAATTGTTTTCCATGGCAAGACCAGACTCTAATAGTTCTATACCTTGTCTCTAGATATGATTGAGATCCATTATTATATATAATTATATAATCACAAGGAATTATGGAACATTACCCAAGACGAGACATTAAGATTGTCAAACATAAACATGAAATCCTCCTATTTTGGTTTTTCTACAACACCTTTCTGAGTAAACAAGGATGTTATTTGGCCTACCAAAACTTTGCATAACAGGGCCTATTGTACGATATCCATTTGGAAATAGCTCCTCTCTATTTACTTGTGTTAGGAACAATATTCTCTACAATTTAACCATGTGGATACATTATCATACATTCAATTTATGCAAAACTTTATCCCAATCATAATAAGCTAGACAAATTTACTATATGAATGTTTAATCATGGATTTTTTAT
The DNA here is from genome assembly GCA_010110895.2 of Picea sitchensis. Lineage (NCBI taxonomy): Eukaryota > Viridiplantae > Streptophyta > Pinopsida > Pinales > Pinaceae > Picea > Picea sitchensis. The sequence goes on along the minus strand of SNQJ01S0018794.1, from coordinate 106,363 downwards.
CCCTCTTGGTTCCTAAGAGATATAAGGTTAAGATGGGTCTATGGTAATGTATTATGAAACACTCATGCTATTTTTATCAAAATCATAGTTATTATTTACACATTTATGCAAAACTTTATCCCAATCATAATAAGCTAGACAAATTTACTATATAAATGTTTAATCATGGATTTTTTATCCCTCTTGGTTCCTAAGAGATATAAGGTTAAGATGGGTCTATGGTAATGTATTATGAAACACTCATGCTATTTTTATCAAAAGCATAGTTATTATTTACACATTTATGCAAAACTTTATCCCAATCATAATAAGCTAGACAAATTTACTATATGAATGTTTAATCATGGATTTTTTATCCCTCTTGGTTCCTAAGAGATATAAGGTTAAGATGGGTCTATGATAATGTATTATGAAACACTCATGCTAATTTTATCAAAATCATAGTTATTATTTACACATTCTCATGTTTGAATATTCTCAAAGAAAAATACCATATGCCCCGTAGTTTAAGGAAAAATCAACAAGTATGGGATATATTGTCCTTCTAGTCTTCTATCAAAGCTGAAATAAAAGTAACCAAAATTTCTAGAAGAGTATAGCCCATATTTTACCAAAGATGGATATTATAATGAAATCCATCATATGCAAGGCAAGCATAAGTTTTTGACTATTGAAACAAATTCCAAGGGATTGGTAACACCATGGTGTTGTTTTATCTCTCCAAATAAAATTGAAAAAGTTTGCTATAACAAAGAGGATTGAAAATCACTTTAGAAAACATTCAACAATGGGGTCATTATTATATAGTTATAATTCTAATTTTCCTTTGATCATTTAATTTATTTCTTCTCTCTAATTTGAATCTTCCTTCAAAAGATGAGTTTCAATCATTTCTAAGTTTGAATTCTTCAAGATCAAAGCTTGTCTAGTAAACTAGTATACAACCCAATTTGTTGATCACTTGACAAGATGACACTATTTATTAGCTAATCCAAAGGTGACTTCCTTTATCTAGTTAATCTGATTTTCTAGCATCCAATCATAGGTTGAGGATGATCCTTGCATCAAGTTGATGATAAATTTAGAATTCCCTTCCACATCAACAACTCTTGTCCCAACTCGACAAAAGTTTTGATTCCTCTTATTAGTACTTTCATAGTAACTTTGTTGTTTGGTCTCTACACCTATGTTCTCCATGGATATAGGTACAATATATCCATTGTTTTCGATTATAAAACCTTCATTACCTCCCATTTTAGGATTACCCTTTTTTGTTTCATCAAAATTCCCTTATCTTTCCTTCTTTAGTTGGTTGAACTACTCATCCTATGGAATTATCACTGTCCATTATGTGTGAGAGTTAGATGGTCTCTGCCACAACTTTCTGTGATTGTTCTTTTCTATTAAGATACACCTCCCTTTCCAAGGTTGCCCTTATCTGCTTCATCGAAATTCATATTTATTTTTTCTTCTCTAGTTGGTAGAAATAATCCTACTACCAACTTGTCAACTATCATTTATCAATGAGATTCAAATTGTCCTTAGCCTAATTTTCTATTGATACTGAGAGGGGGGTGAATCAATATCAAGTACAATTTAAAACCTTTTTCAACTTATACTTAAACCATTCAACTATAGTCAATGAGCAATGAACAATAGTATAAGAGTTACACCAATACACCACAATACACCATGCACAATATATGAGAAATAATCAATAGTTATTGTTCAAAGGAAGTAATGACTTCCAAAGGTAGCTACAGCTTCCAAATGTAAAGGGAGTATTGTTCAAAGGAAGTACGACTTCCAAAGGTAGCTACAGCCTAAATGTAAAAGGGAGGGATAAACCTCCAAGAGGAAGATACAATCCTCCAATATCAGAGAGTTGAACTTCCATCCTTTTCCCCTTCCTTCCACCTAAGAATATAAGGAGAGATAATAAACTTACATTAAATCATCACTATCAACTAATCATCACATAGAACCCGATAATGTTTCCTAAGACTTCTCTCACTTCTGCAATTCTTTTCACCCTTGAGTAATCTGATCCTATAGATAATATTACTCAATGTATTCTTGAAACTCCTCCAATTTTCACACCTTGAATCCTCCCCCAAAAAGAGGTTATAGAAAGAATGGTAGACTTATTCACTGGTCTATTCAAGAGAGTGAACTTGCACGGAATTCTCACAAGCCAATAATTAACATTCATTATGAAACTCACACAAAAGAAACTACAAGATGTACTCTTTCCAATGAAATTTCCTTTCACTTCATTTGGATTCTCATGAAGAAGTTATGACTATTTACCCGAACACTTGTTTATTGACTAGCTTCAGACTGGTCACAAACCCTATCTTCCATAGAGTGTATCTCCATAATTATAGAGAATCAAGAGCTAAATTTTTTACTAGAGGTACTTATATATGTTTTTCAATACCAGCTATTTCTCATCCCATCTACCAAAGACTTCATCCTCCTTGAAATCCGACCTTATTCTTTCTATTACCTCTAAAATTCAACTTGGATCAAATGAATAGTATAATGATGTTTATTTATACCATTTATGTCACTTCAAATATTAGCCTAATTCCCATACCTTTCTTATTATTTTGTACTTTTCTTAATTATCTTCAGTACTAAGCATGTACTTCCTTCTTCAATTCACTTGTCATCTTCAAAATTCATTTCTCCTAAACGTTATGGATCTACTTGACGTGCCACATACCACCGAAATACCATGATGTATACTTCCATCCATGGGTGTTGTATATACGTATGCATTTTCTCATGTCCAAATACCTTCATCAATCTTGGCGGTCCAAAACCCATGACTAGAGTTGACATCAATGACAACAACCAATCTTTCCAACAATCTCCCCTTATTATTGATGGCAACACTCTATGCTCCTCTCTATAATCATGATCCTAATTTATCTCCCCTTTGACATCAATGGAAAAAGGGTATTTATCTCCCCCTAGCTTAATGGCAAAGGTAACCTCTTTGGGACTACTTCCTAAACATGTACCTAATAATACTTCATCCTTATTTTTGGTCTTTGGACTTTTTTCTTCCTGATTCCTTTTGTGTGGCTTCGCCTTTCTCTCTCTTCTTCATTTCTAGGATGTATGTTTTTCAGTCTTCTTTGTTGCAAATTGCAACCAATCTTCCCGAAGTTATTTTCTCTCATTTTACATTTCGGGAGTTTCAAACAAGAGTGTATCCTTGATCACACATTACTGGACCACTGAGGAGATGCGTCAGCCCAACCAATAGGACTTTTCCTTTTTTACATTTTCACTTCCAAATTTTGCTAGCTTCCTTTCCAAGTATTTAAAGATGAGTCATTCCCAAATGCAACATTTCAACTTTTCTTCAAGATGACAACTTTTCTTGATCTCCGTCATATGAGATGAGCACCCACCTGCCTATGAACCATTCATCTTCTTCTTTGCACCTTTAGCTTAATTAATGCTATTTGACAACTTTCATTGTGTGTAATTTCTTCCTTTTCCATGTTACAGTTGGTATGCGCATATTTGGCATATGATTATCTTTCTTCATCTTTGCAGCAATCTGTGCTTTGTGACCAAGATTATTGTATTTGTATCATGGCTGTATTTTGATCCATTAATGGGTCAAATGGATTATAATTTCAGTTGAAAGGTCTATGAACATTTTCATATCTACTATTTTCACCATCCATGTAGTTTGCATAGTTATTCTTTCATTGATTCTACAATTGATTGTCTTGTGTCCAAAAATTTCCACAAGTATAACAATGTCCAAGAAAGAAATTTTGATGTCTGGCTAAGTGATCTTCTTTGTGGTGTGGTCCATCCGGGTTCACGATCTATTCTTCTATGGGGCTTCCTTCATATTGATTGCTTTCATACCTAATGGGAGAGGATCTTTTTGATGTATCATTCCTTCAATTTTAGTTTTATATATTGTTGTTCAACTTGTTCGAGTGTTGGTTTCATCATTTTCAACTTCCTTCTTGTTTTTTTGTCTTCAAACCTGGCTATTGTATCCTAGTCCTGCCTTGTTGTCCGAGATCTTTGACTACTAAGGATCTCATCTAATTTTTCAGCACTTTTTTTGAACTTCTTCAACCCTTTTGTTGTCAATAGTAGCCCCCATTTTGTGTGATCCAATTAAGATTTCAATTTCTCATAATCTTCTAATTGTTCTTCAAGCTATTAATGGTCTTTCAAGCTTGTAATTATCTCTTCACAACTACTTAATTCCAATCTTTAGTATTTTTTGTGTTTCTAAGCTTGCCATTTTCAGCTTCAACATGCTTCAACTTTTCAAGATTCTCATCTTCTTGTTCACTCCAAGGATTTTCTGTCTTTGTATCCCCAAAAGGAATCAAGGTTGGTTTCTTCATCCCAATCTTCTTCACAAATGATTTCTTCCTTCTTTAGAATTTTTATGATCATCATCCTGGTTTTTAAGTTGAGTGAAGTATGAGGACTTCTCCCTCCATCATTATCTTCTTCATCACCTCATCCGAGGAGATGTCATCATCCTTTGAGTAGAAGCTTTTATTGTTGAGACTTCTCTCTTTCTAGTAACAATTTTCAACATGTCCCATTCACCACAATTAAAGCATTTAAGAGAGACTTACCTTTTGTATCTTCCACTTCTGAACCCTTTCTGCTGTAATTCTGCTATTTCTTCATCAAGGTCAATATCCTTATCTTTTGTCTTCTTATGGCTTTAGCACGCTCTTTCATTGTTTTGTCCGGGTCACTGCACTTTTCTCATTTCATATGCTGTGAGAATGCCATACAATTCATCCATTGTCATTTTGGTCAAGTCCCTGTTTTCTTCAATGGCGGAGACCTCAGCATCATACTTCAAGAGAAGTGATCACAAATTTTTTTGTACAACCAACGTACTTGTTCTGTGCTCTTCTATCTACCCCATGATAGCATTAACAACTTCATCAACTCTAAGAAGATAGGTTGCAATATCTTCCTTTTCATTCATCTTCAACTTTTAAAATTCTGCTCTATGTCACTGAAGCTTGACCTGCTTAAATTTAGGATCACCTTCGTAGATACTCTTGAGTTTGTCCCATACCTATTTAGCAGTTGTTGCATCCCATCACTTTGCTAGCAAATGGTTGGTGCCAATGCTTCTAGAATAACATGTCCATCTTTTGAATTACAACTCTTAAGATTCTTCTCATTTGGATCGTTGGAGCATTATTTGGGATTACATAGCCATTTACAACCGAAATTCAAATGTCTACTCCCAAAGTCGCTAGGTAAGTTTTCACTCTATCACCCAAAGTATGCATAATTTCTTCATCAAATTTTTGAATCCTGCATTTGAAATGTGGTCATGGTCATCCATCTTTGCTTAGAATTTTCCTTCCGGTTAAATTGTTCTGAAGGCAACCTACCATACCACTGCTGATATCGTAGAGGGGTGAATCCGTGACAAGTACAATTTAAAACCTTTTTCAACTTATACTTAAATCCATTCAACTATATCCAATGAGAAAATGAACAATAGTATAATAGTTACACCAATACACCACAATACACCATGCACAATATATGTAAATAATCAATAGTTATTGTTCAAAGGAATTAATGACTTCCAAAGTTGTAGCGCTACTTCCAAATGTAAAGGGAGGGATAAAAATCCAAGAGGAAGATACAATCCTCCATCAAGAGAGAGTTGAACTTCCATCCTTTCCCCTTCCTTCCACCTATCAATATATGAGAGATAATAAAACTTACATTAAATCATCACCATCAACCAATCATCACATGTAACCGATAATGCTTCCTAGATTTCTTCACTGCAATTCTTCACCCTGGAGTAATCTGATCTCGTAGGATAATATTACACTCAATGTATTCTCTGAACTCCTCCACTTCACTCCTGAATCCTCCCCAACAGGAGGTTATAGAAATAATGGTAGACTTTATTCACCTCGTCTATTCAAAGAGTGAACTTGCACGTAATGCCCCAAGGCCAATAATTATCACCCCGACCGAAACTTGCACAAAAAAGAACCATGCCCACTTTCCAATGAGAATTCTGTCCCACTTCATTTGGATTCTTGATGAAGAAGTTATGACTTTTTTACCCGTAATTTGCTTATTGACTAGCTTCAGGACCTGTCCAAACCCCTATCTTCCATAGAGTGTATTCCTATAATTTGCATCAATCAAGAGTCAAAATTTTTACCAAAGGTACCTTGATATGTCTTCACTATAGTAGTAATTTCACCATCTGAACTGTTCTAGAAAAAAGTTATAGCAAAATGGTAAGATGATCCGAAAAATAACATGTACCTTAGAACACATCACCACAAAAGATTCCATCCTCCCTTGAAATCTAGCCTCTTTACTTCTTATTACCTCAAAATTCAACTTGTATCAAATGAATGTATAATGATGTTTATTTATACCATTGCGCTACTTCCTTTTAACATTAGGTCGACCTGACACTTTCTTATTTTCTTGTAATTCTTTTCTTTAATTATCTTCAGGGCCTACATGTACTTCCTTCTTCAATTCACTTTGTCATCTTCAAAAATTCATTTCTCCTCAACCATGAGGATCCACGTGACATGCCACATACCAACAGAAACAACATGATGTATACTATCCATCCATGGGTGTTGTATCTGCATGTGCATTTTCCTTCATGTCCAAATACCTTCATCAATCTTGTGGTCCAAAACCCATGACTAGAGTTGACATCAATGACAACAACCAATCTTCCAACATTTTCTATGATTATTCTTTTCTCTTGAGGGATGTCTTCTTCCTAATTTTTGTAGTCTAGTTTCAATTATTTCTATATCCACCCATTTTTTTTTTGGTCCAAATATGAAAAGGAGTTAGTCTTTCATTTTAAAAAATATTGTAGTTTCTGATTATCCAAATATTCCAACATGTGAATAATAGGTTAAAAATATGAATAGAATTTAGAAACTCTGATAAAAGAGGGAGAAATTTCTGGTTTTGGAGCATCTCCATCACTAAATTTCCTTCATGTTTAGAGAAAATAATTTCCGTATCCCATAAATGCCAGAGTGCCCAAACAATATCACACAAGAAGAAGAGATGATTGGTGTCCAATAAAATTTCCTGCCAATCTTTATGAGATGCGTATTTGATTTTATATAAGATATCCCATTAGAAGGATTTTCCTTACAACCAATGCAAGAGAAGTGTTGCATTATGAACCTGATAATGGTTAAAACTCCATAATCCAATCCCACCTTTAGATTTGGGTAGCCAAAATTGTTTCCATGCCACAAGTGGCCATTTATGTTCCAAATATTGATCTCCCTGCAAACATATTTTACGTAATTTCTCTATCTCTTTTATAACTTTAAGTACAACTTCTAGAGAAGAAAAAACATAAATAATAATCACTTGTAATAATGTCCTGATTAAGACAATTCTACCAACCAACAAAAGGTATTTATATTTCTAGCTGTGAAATCAAACAAGGGTCTTATTAATAACTTATTCCTGATATCCTACATTCTGGCTCAACATATGGAACCCCAAAATATTTACTTGGAAGAGAATCCCATTGAAAATTTAAATATCCACTGATACTATGTTGATTAGATAATGGTGTGCTGAAGAAAAAAATCAATCTTAGATTTATCCTCATTGATCCTAGCACTTGAAGCTAACAACTGTTAAGTGCTTTCTTGAATATGTGCACCTTCTAAAGTGTAGTTAAGCCACTAAAAATATGTCATCAAAAAAATGATGGTGAGAAATGGCATCAGAAATCCAAGAAGGCTTAAAGCATCAAATGGTACATGATTGTCTATAATGAACCAAGAATCGTCTTGAACCTTTTGTCATTACTAATACAGGTTGGGGAAACTCCACAGAGGGTTTTTCATTAGGTTACCACATTGTTGATAACTCGATCTAGTGATACATATCTATATCAATCTATATTCATATCTAAATATACATATATATATAACACATGAATTGACCAAGTGATATGGTTTCAAAATAAATCATGTCTTCCAGAAAAATACATACAGTTTGGTCGATGCTCTGCTGAGATTGTCTCATGAAAAATGACCATGCAAGAATTATGTCAATTATGAGTGGAGGATTTTGACAAGCTATATATGGTCCCATAATGGTTTGTGATTTCCAAAGGTAGAAACAAAGAAATAAATATCTGGAGTGTCAAAACTTCAATAAAATTTCACTGAACCATTTTATCAATAGTAGTTATGGCTTGTCCAACAACATCCTCCAAAACCATTGCAAGAAGAGTTGGCATGTTTACCCAGCTTACTTTTCTCAAACGATTAATCATTTTACTTCACAATCAATGAGCTCAACCACCTTTTCCATCACCTCACTGAAAGCCCGAGGTACCACTCCCATCCCTTTAAGCAAACATAAGAATGTTGATTTTGCTACTTTTTCACATTGATAACTTTTTTAGTGGCATATCCTTCACAAAAATGTGTTTTGTTGTCATGCATTGGTCATTTGATAGGTTATTTTTTGTCGTATTTATAGACCATGAATGTGTTAGAAAGGTATGGTCATCTTGGTTTTTGTTGTTTTCATATATGGATGACCTAACACCTCCTTCAAAAGTACATTTACTTCATTGGTGTTGGGTCTTATTCATTATTATGCATTAGTAAATGTAAATTCATATATGGATGACCTAACACCTCCTTCAAAAGTACATTTTCTTCATTGGTGTTGGGTCTTATTCATTATTATGCATTAGTAAATGTAAATTTAGAGAAATGAATTTTTAAGGGAAAGTTTCATATTTCTGCCTACCAACCACAAATCAACCCTACAATCTTCCCAGTAGAAAACCATATAAATCTCTTAACAAAATGTTACTAAATAGAAACGTTACATAAGGATGCATTCCTAAGAGAAGAGGTTGCACTCCCCACACTCTCGAGATGTGGGTACTCCAAGGTGGACATTGTTTGACATCCCCTTTTGAGGGGGACACAAGGAAACTCACCAAGGGAAAAACCCCCTCAAAAAATGATATGCTCCCATGCTCCCTTTTTACCAAATCTCATTGTTCTGAACCCCCTCCCTATTAATTATAGGTAATATTCAATTCCTAAAGTAAAAGGATATAAAATCAAAAATAAAGGAGAATGTCAAATTTTAAGGGTGTTTGATAGTGGTTCCAACATCATTGAACTTCATATGGAGAAAATAGAATTTGATATCCCATTCAGAATTCAACATACTTAATAGTTTTCAAGATTGGCCAAATTGCAGCATTTCCATTGGATTCTATCAGGTATGATGGAATGGGATTGATGTCTAATCAAGAGCACCAAGCCCTCTAGGTAGCCTGATGTTGGTGGTGCTGATTGTTGAACTCCTTTGTCATGATTTTAGTAAAAATGTATGAGGGAAAATATACTTTCTTCCTCTAAACTAGGAAAGGTGGTCCTATCTCCTAATTTTTCAATTTTCAGTAGACACAACATAAATGAAATGACAAGTGAATCAAATAAGTAATAACTATTTTCTATTAAAAGAGAAATATAAAGGTAACACTTATCCTCAAAGAAGAGAAATCATTTACACCAATGAAGACCCTAAATGTAAAAAGTACAAAGTTACTCAAGTTATCTTGCAATCCCTCACCCATCCAATTACAAATGGCAGTGTTACCCCTGAAAATATAGATGCATTTTGAGAAGGAGTTTGGGGTAGCAGAAAAGAAGACCAACACCAACAAATTTTGTTAATCCTAGCAGGCTGGGGGTAGTAAAGACCATTAGACAAAGGTTTCATGCAGACATTTCACTATTATAGTGGACAAGAATTTGATAAAAGAGCTATAAAATTTCAAGATCATTGATATACCTACAACAATCATGGATGCAGTATCTTACAAATTATGAAAATTGTTGGAAGTTTATTTTACTACTTGTGAAAGGGTACGCCTATAGCATCATTTGGAGACCAAAAACAAAAATTAGAAACATTGTCCTCTAATTGATTAACCATGATAGAGAGCAGAGGTTATACATCACTTCCATATCCATTTGAAGTGTTAAGGCACAAAAATGATTCCCTTACAAAGACTGTCTTAAATGAAGTTTCAAAGGGTAGGCCTCTTACAATGATGAAATATGGAGTTGTTTCATGGATAAAAGACTTGCCACATAAGCCTACCAATTAACACTGATATAAGAGATCAGAATTGAAGAAGCATCATAAAAGGGACACTTTCATGGTCATGGTTAGAGAATTTGATGGAGTCTTTTTCAGATTCTATTCCTATGGTTTTGACTAAAGAAAACCTGATTTGTCACAAAATTTGTGGATATATAAATAAACTGGGCAATTGGAGACACACACCTTGCATTCATTGGATCAATAAATTATGTAAACAAAAGGCTAACAACTACTGCTACAATGAACAGTGAAAAGGAAATACACCTTGATGTTAGATCTTGAGGTTGTACCTGTTGATTTGTTCATATGTGAAATTTGTTGTTGGTATACTTCTTAATAAATGATACATGAACTTGTTTTGGGGCTATTGATGTTTTGGTGTTGATATAATCTAGGAGGAATTATTCTGTTCATCGATGCATGTAAAATGAATGGATGTCATGCATGTGATTTGGTTAAAAGCAATTTGAATTCAACCGAAGATGAGTATTTCAAGTTACCAATATAGAATCAAATAGTTGCATCTTGAGGAAGACTTAATAACGTCTATTCTAGGCCTGGATAACTATCCAGAAATACATGGTATAGGAGAAAATATACCATCTAGATTTACCCTTGTCTACAACTCTTGCATATTTACAATTACGCAAATAAACTGGGAAAAACAAGATATCTGGCCTGGAATTATCGTGTCATGATCCAAAGTGATTATCTTCTATATATATTAATTCTTAGTCATTACTCATGTGGGAAAGAGGGATCATGGCACTACCACACTGGATCATAACAGACTGATGGTCCCTTATTTAATGTACTTGAATCTCTTTCAATCAATAACGCAAAACAATCTAACCCTGACCAAACTAGAAACCCAAATATCTAGTCTTTTAAAAGAGGGCAAGCCAACCACTATAAATTTCAAGTTACTTTGTGGCGTGAGGACTGCACTAGACATATTTTTCGATGAACTTCCACTTATTTAAATCAAGCACAAAAATGAGACGAGGAGAATGCTTGGAAGGTTGCATTGCACTAAGAGCACTCAACACCTTGTCCAAAATTAAAATCTCTTTTGTCCAAAATTTTAAGAAAGGGATAAACATACCTGCAAAAGAATGTTATTATGGCAACTAGAGTTACCAGTCACCAAATTAATATTGACAATATGATTGCTTTTTGGAGTCTTGCTGAAGAAAAAAATAATAGGAAATACTTTGGCAATAATTTGAATTTCATGGATGATGAATATTTCTATGGAACATATGTGACAGCCATATGTACAATTCATTACATATTTTAGACAAATAGACCTGTGGATACCAATACTAAATCAAAGAACACTAATCCATATAATTTTTTTAAAATTGTGTATCCTCAGATCACATTGAGAAGTTGCACTTCCCTTAAATGCTAAAAAAAAACAATGGATAGCTATACTCGATTGTTCCATCATTTGTTCTCAAGTAACACTCTTATTGCTTCTAATATTTTGAGATTCAAGTCACTTGACTTTCCATTAGGAGCATCTCTTGATATACCCTCGAGAAGTTTTGTGTCCTTGTTCCCACCTCAAATCATGGAAAAAATGTGAAAATGCATTCCTAAGGTTGCCATTAGAAATGGATAGATAGTACTCTACAATTCATCATCTACTTTCAAGCTTCTTTTCATTGAATCAAGTAACCTACGCTTATTTCTTCTCGGCACATTGTTTGTTAAATAGATAGATTTTCCATCAAGTGCACCCTCCACATACAACACTGCTACTTCTCATTTTGCATAAATATCCAGTTCAATGTAGCAAGTCCTATTCACAAATATTTCAGACTGGCTAAGTGTAATACTTGTATTCAATGCATCAATTGACACCCAAAGGGTCAGTAATTGGATACATAAGTTGACCATATATTTCAAATTTAAATCCACCAGTCTAGGTAAATTCCAATAAGACTTGAATTGAAACACATAACTTGAAGCATATTGCACCCATTCTTGGTATCAAGAACACTATATGGTGTTTCATGAAGAAATCCTCCATAATTGTAACAATCCCTGTACAATTGTTTTAAAAAGTGGTTGTAGAGACAACTATTAAGTAATTTTCTAGAGAGGGAAAAAAAATACTTGCAATAGCGCCAGTGTTGTCACACATCTTCAGTCTATTCATATACGTACCAATAATGTTAGGGGCATCATAAATTTAAGGTGATTACTTGCAAGAAAAAAAAAAATCAAGCATAAGACAACATGCAAATTTATCGAAGGTTATTGCAGATAAACAAATATAAGTCAAGCAGAAGACATGTTGCAGATTTTTTCAGGAAGAGATTTGTTTGTGTAAGTGAAGAAGAAGGGGGATTTGGTATTTGGTGCAAGACCAAATCACTATCTCAAAATATCATGAAAGAACCAAGAATTTAAACCCCCAAAATTAGTTGAATGGAAAGCAAAGGAGGTGATCACATGTACTTCATGGATTGCAAAATTATTTTCGTCCTTGTATTGAAATGCAAGGGAGCGACTACAAAGATAGTAGATGTGTAGCTGAGTAGCCTAAATTCAAAAAGTCACTGAAATAAAGGCATGCGAGGTGAATGCTCATAATGAAAACTACTATCAGCTTGAAAGCAACACAAATTAAAAGGTCGGTCAAGACAATCACTCCAAATCTAAGCTGATTTCAACTATTTCACTTCAAGAACATACTATACTTTTTTGATGCATTATGAATTTACCAATAGGCTAGAAACCAATGCTCCACCAAGTTTTTAGTACATGGGGATGTAGGGATGCAAAGATAGGTACCTAGTACATCTAGAGATACCACCCAAATTTTCATGGAACAACATGGTACATCAAGAGTATACCCTAACATAGGGGACCCCAGCCCAAATATAGAAAAATACAATAGATAGGATTATGATTTTTTTTTTTATCAATGTTCAGTGATTAATAACAAACAATGAAATGAAAATTGGTTACATTTGAAAAAACATATCTAAATTTCATTTCTCAAAGCAACAACATCCCACGGGCTTGCAACATACCCTCTCCAACAATTCGTAGGTAGATTTTATGGACATCGGAAAAAAGTCACTGCCCACATATACAATTTTGAGTGTCTTCACCGAATTACCGATATTGAATCTCATTTCATACTGTTTATAGCTTCATCACCCTCTTACCTACTGATTTGATTTGGGAAAAATATACATTTTCGTTCCCATTTACATATACATGGGAAAACTCATTCCCATTGAAATCCATGGGCGAAATTGGTCCCATAAACCCTTGATTCAAGGAGATGCGGGTGAAATGTTTTCCCTATAGACTTGATTCCATGTTATGCATAGCGATTCACTCACCAAAAAAACAGGATTCTGAAAAATCGAGGCGAATTGGAAAATTTGTCATGAAATTGGGAGGGTGAACCCTCTTTGCACAAGATTTCCCGATTTTATTTATGGGATGAATGATCTACCATATATATTGTTTAGTTTAATATTTGGGCTAAAATTTTTAATTTTCTTAAAAACTACTTCAATAAAAATTTGCCCTTTCAAAAATTTGAACCCTAAAATTTCGTCCATGAGTGAAATTTCGCCCCTAAAACCATTTATGCTTTTTACACATTTCTACCTACTTTTTACATATTTCTAATGCATAGGAAATTATATTATACTAAATATATTTTCTGACTCAATCATATATTTAATGGATATCTAAATATTTTTTTATGGTACCAACTCCTACTAAAGAAGATAAAGGCACTTTTCTCTAGGCTAGCCAACTACTTTTTACATATTTCTAAGGCATCTAGGAATTTATATTATGCTAAATATACTTTTGGACTCGATCATATATTAAATGGAAATCTAAATATTTTTTTATGGGACCAACTCCTAATGAAGAAAATAAATGCACTTTTCTACATGCTATGAAAATTAAACCATCTAAAATTTAGTTGAGGCCATTCGTTCTATCTTGATAGCTACACATTTTTGGAATGACAAATTTATGACTTTTTTAATCAATTTTAAATTTTACCTTGCTTTGATGGTGATCATTGAGTAACTTATCTTACAAATTCTTATAATTTTATTATGGTTATTCAGACAACCCTGTGGACTTTTTCTCAATAACTTTAGTTTAAGTATCTAAACTAAAATGTAATATCTAGAAAATTATAATGTGAGATATTATAATGTATTAGATGGTGTATTGAAAAAGATATTGAAAGGTTGAGGATATAGTAGGATAATAGTGTACATAATATAAATATTACATTATAATATATTATATTTAATTTTTTAATGATTAATATATTATATTTAAAATGTGTTTTTTAAAATAATATTGAATAAATGAAAATTTAAATTTGAATATTGTTATTTTGGAAAGAATGTTTAGTAAATAAAAATTAAATTTAAATATGATTTTTTTTTTTTTTTTTAATGATAGGTTCAACGAGTTAGTATAATAGTAATAGAATTTTTTCAAAACAAAAATTTGAAACAAACTTTAGGAATTTTAAATGATGAAAATTATATATCGTGTTATTGATAAAGATTAACATTAAATAAAAAGAAGGTTTTAAATTCTCGTTACTCTTCATGGGTTTATATTTACTTCATTAATTTTTCATGGGTTTATATTTATTTCATTAATTTTTAAAAAGTATAAAATTAACATTAAAAATATGTAAAAATGATTGCACATAACTATATAATTTTCTTTACAAGTGTATATATTTATGTCAAGAAATTCCATCATTTAAGTATTAAAATATTGAATTTATATATATATATATATATATAGCAAATAATAACATATTAATATTAACAAAAAAGTAGTCCCGGATGGGGTGACACGCGACAGTCCATTGACACTGGGCTTAGCACTAAGCCACAGCATAAATGCTGATGGCCGCCACCCACAAGCCTGCATTTACGATGGTGGATGGCCATAATAGCAGTGATACGGTGGAGGGACACTTCCCTCGCGCGATCACTCTCGCTCACAGCGCACTTAGCATGACAGGGTTTAAGGAGGGTCAGGTGACTTCGGCCTCTGGTAATTTGTTTTTTCATGTGCTTGGACAGAGGGGGTCTGCTCTTGCTTCGGCTCTCCTCTTCGTATGAGAGCTCTGGTGCAATCCTGCTTCCTTTTCGTCCTGGCTCACTCCCATCTCGCTGCATTTCGTTGAGGAAATTTCGGGCAATTTGCTTTTTCATGTGCCTGGACAGAGTGGGTCTTCTCTTGCTCCGACTCTCCTCTTCGTCTGGGAGTTCTGGTGCAGCCCGGCATGCTTCTTGTCCCGGCTTACTCCCATCTCGCTGCAACCTCACTGTCTCATCATCTATTCCCTGGCAACTATGGCAGAAAGCGGGGCAGGTCTCGCCATGGCTCGGCCTGGTACACCCACAAGGCGTAGCGACAAAGGAAAGAAAAGCTAGAGCATGCTCTGGCGATGGCGACCTCCATTCTCCAAAAGAAGGCTCGAGTTGAGAAATTGGCTCTGCATGCCATCATTGCGGAGACAAGAGCCAGCTGTAGTAGCAAAAAGACGGCAATTAAGCCTGGAGACAGGCAGGAGGATGGTGCTGAGGACGTGTTTCCCACCTGTTACATGGAAGAAATTCCGTTTATGGAGG
This sequence comes from Picea sitchensis, assembly GCA_010110895.2. NCBI lineage: Eukaryota > Viridiplantae > Streptophyta > Pinopsida > Pinales > Pinaceae > Picea > Picea sitchensis. The sequence goes on along the minus strand of SNQJ01S0018794.1, from coordinate 90,512 downwards.
ACTTGACGACCAACCCGGAGCCCCAAGCCATGGAGGTGACACACCAGGATGGAAGCGGCCCAAAAATTGCTCTGGCAGATGATATCCCCGGGTGCGTTGTTGAGGAAATTCCCTGGCTGGGTGACTACAGCCCCACCAGCCATGATATGCAGGCAACGTTCGAGGACAACAATGGCTTGGCGAGGAAGGAAGAAGTGAACGCGGACAACAACAACTCGGCGAGGAAGGAAGAAGTGGATGGGGCAGAGCTGATGGAGCTTAACACTGGAATTGGATCGACCGTGGAATTGAGGGATGCATCCCTCAACGACGTGGGTGATGGCTTGCATGGCTCTCTCCTCTGTGCAGAGCATCTGGCTCTAGTGTTCGAACTCCGAGGCCACATGGCAGACCTGAAGCATAGAGCCCTTCTCATGGGCCAACGTTTGGACCTGCTCCTTGATGCGTACTCCAACGTTCCAGCTAAGCGGAAGTGCCCTCTCTGTGCACAGGCATTTGCCATCCCAACTGGGCCCACGTGGCAGACAAGCAAGGGCGACAGGTCACCGGGTATCCAGGTCTTTTATGCTTTTCCTGGTTCTTAGTTTTATCATGCTACTGTTATATGTCCATTTGGACTATAGCCATCTGTCCTGGTTTCCTTCGGGCAGGACAGATGCTATTTTGTTTCTTGTTTTATCATGCTACTGTTATATGCTCTCCAAACTTTGTTGGTTTCCAGTAAACGACAGCATTTTTGGTGACTCGGACTTATATCACTGTACATTTTGTCAAAGTTTCTTCGATAAATTAATATAGCAGGTTCCACCTTTTTTACTCAAAAAAAAAAAAATATTAACAAAAATGATTTCACAGTGATATTAAATTTTCATAAATATGAATTATATATTCATAAATATAATTTTATTTTTATTCAATTGGGTTTAGCTTGAGTGGTTTTTGCTACGGGGCATTCCCCATCCAAGTTCAATTCCCGCAAGTGACATCTTGAGCTCTTAAATGAGCACAACATATTGTTGTTTTTCCATATTTATATTGTCATTAATGTATCACGAGAGACCATCATTAGCTTGTCACCTTTCTATAAGCTAGTATTACATGTAAATAAGATATGAATCTAACACTTAAAGGAAGACAACTCTTCTTCTACTTTAGTGTGATTTTAGGGTCAACAAATAATATATTCAACATAAGAGAGAATGTTAATGGTAAAAAGTTTTAGTGAAGAAGAATGAGGCCATTTTCCATAGGTTGTGGGAGTTGGAATCTTCCAAGGTCCATTTGAGATCATTAACTATGATTTAATAGCTACACATTTTTAAAACAATAAATTTATGAACTTTTAAATGAATTTTAAATTTTATATTTGTTTTAATGACTATTAAGTAACTAGCATCACAAGCTTTTCAATTTTTATTATGGTTAGTAATACAACTATATATATATGTATATATGAAGTAACTTGGGTCACAAGTTATTCAATTTTTATTATGGTTACTAATACAATAATATGTAAATCATATTTTAATTTTTTTTATAAAATAATTTGAATATTTAAATTAAAATATACCTTCTAAAAAATTATAATGTGAAATTCATTGTTGTTTATTAAATATATAGAAAATTATATTTTTATTTCATGAATCTTTTCTAGCATTTAAATGTTATTTGTCTCTAAAGATGTGTGGAATGTCCACTTAAAACATCATATTTTTAAAAATAGTTTTACCTCATTTACATCTAGAAAAGTCAAACACGAGTATTCAATATCCATTCAAAATAAAAACACATAAACACAAAGAAATCACATTAAAAAGAAAATTATTTATTTAATTTTAGAGGTGGTATATTATCTTCATTTATATCAATAAAATGTTATACCATGAGTTAAGGTGATAAATTTAATAATTACATTATAACAAACACATATTACATATCATATATTTTTTAATTTGATAATTACAGTATAACTTGAGCGGGTCTAATGATTAAGAACATGAGTTTCCTCCTTAGAAATCACACGTTCATAGAGATATATATTATCATTATTTTTATTATTATATTTATAAAATATGCATAAGTATTAAATGGTAGAGTAGATATTTCCCTTTAATTGAGAGGTTATGAATTTTACATATTTGATTGCAAAGTATAATGAGTATGATAGCTTTATTATTTTTTGTCGAAGGCGCAAAGGGACTATAGCGATCGATAATTCGTTGACTTCATATTAATATGTCATTTGACTATAAATTTTAACATCATTTGTAGTGTTCGTATTATAGAAGTAAAAACATTATTTTTAATATAAAAATAAAAACTTATATGTCATCGTCTCATTGAAGAATATATTTGAGGCCTTATTGTTAGCTTCATTGTTCCCAATGTTGTAAATGTGTAGATATCCAAAGTTTTGAGCTTAGACACTCCTTTTTAATTTTTAGTACTTTTTTACTGAAATGTTTACAAACCGAAAGTTCTGAGCATGGACGTTGTTTTTTAATGTTTTTTTATTATTGGTCCCTGGCGAATGCGTAGAGGGACTATAGTGATCACATATTATTATGTCCTTTTACTGTTATTATTATTATTATTATTAGTCCTTTGTATTTGTATTGAAATGTTTTCATACCGAAGGTTTAAATCATTGACACTTTTTTTGAGGTGCTTGAATAGGCCTGACATCTTAAATGTTTACACAGCGCGAGGTCCTGAAACAGGCATGACAGCTTAAATGCTTGCATATCATGAGGCCCTTAGACAACATGACAACCTTAAATGTTTACCTAGATAGGATTCTTGGAGTACATTTTTCCTCTAAATTTTCTATACAATGTTGCAGTGAATGTGGACAATATTATTGTCCACCGCCAGTTGAATAGGCATTGTATGTTTCATACTTCTTCTATGCTTGGAATGCAATTTGGTCATCGTTGAAGCTACATACATTGTTTACTGGTTCAGTGGGTGCTTCTTCTTCGCTGGTTTGTCGGTTGTTGCTTGTTGTTGTTTGGTTCAACTTTGCAAGGTTGGGGACCTGTGCTTGTAGTTGGACCTGTTGGTGCTTGTTGCTTCTTTTTTTTACTTCAACTTTGCAGGGTTGGGGTCTTGCATTCCCAGTTGGATCTATTTTTTTTTTTACTTTACGAGGTCCAGGTGCTGCACCCACAATTCGACCTGCGCTTCGGTCGTTCATCGTTTCAGAGTAAGTTTCGATGCCATAATTTCATTTTCTATTTCTTCTTTGTTGTTCAGTGTTTGTTGTTTGCAAGTAAGAATTATTGCTTGTTTCTACTGGCATGGTCGTCATATGTTTTCGGTTCCTTCAGTGCTTCGACTGCAGTTTGGTAATTTTTGGAGATACATATGTTGTTTGTTGGTTTGGTGGTTGTTGCTTGTTCGCTGGTTCGTTGGTTCGTCGGTTGCTTCTTGTTGTTCTTTGGCTCAAGTTTACGAGTTTGGGGCCCTGGAGCTGCAATTGGGTCTATTCATGCTTTCTCGTTGGTTTGTTACTTGTTGTTTTCTTTTGTTTACTTCGACTTTGAAGGGTTGGGGTCTTGCGCTGGCAGTTGGAGCTGGTTTTTTTGTTTTTTGGTGCTTTGCGGTGTTCAGTTCCTGCACCCGCGAGTGGACCTGTGGTTCTGTTGTTTGTCGTGTCTGGAGAAGTCGAGATCTGGCGCCTGTTCTATGCCCGCCTGTTTTGTTGTAAAATTTTGTTGATACTTCAGTGTTGACATGATACAAAATAGTGGCATAAGAAATAATTGGACAACTACATGTGCAATTACAATATCCGTTGTCTTTTTGTTAAGATAAAAAATGTGCAAAACACACTTATTAACCATATATGGTGAAATGTGTCCATATCACAATACAACTTCTTTATCCTCTACACAGAATGGTGTGACCACGATACAATTTATCTTGTACTTGAGATATGATATGTACACCAAAGATAGTGCATAATTATATATCCATGTCTAGAAGCATATCTGGATACTTTGCCACAAAAAAACAAAATCATTTAGCTATGGCCATGCAATTTCTTAATATTTTGTGGCTTGTAATATATTTTGGGCAGGAAAAAACTTTATATATTTACAACCATGGATGATTTTAGTGGCTAAATTTCACTGATGGGCTAATTTTCCATGGTTTTTCCAAAAACAAGATTCATTATTTTAAAAATGATTATCCCAAATTCTATAGGATAAAATTATTTTACCTTAAAAATTGCCAAAATTTTATAAAAGATATATAAAATCCTTATAAATTTGAATATTTTTACAAAAATATCGCCAAACATTTATAGTTGGAATATGAAGGATTAGTAAGATTCGCCAAGGTTTCTACATTTTAAAACAAATTTCCATCCTTAAAATCATCCTCGATGGATGGAGAGAAACAAAGGTTCATGTTTCTAACTATCTTTTAATCTATTCGATGATTCTCATTTACTGTATGTACATATTACTTGTTCTCCGATGCATACCAACTTCCATTCATGTTCATTGTATTTTGTGCATTCCCAAATTCAAACAAACATAATAGTTGGAGAAAATGAAGGAGTCTTAACTGCAACGGTGGATGAGGAGATAGAAAGGTACATGCTTGTACTGTTATTTCATATTCTGTTGTTTTGTATTTCATTTATTATCTGTATATGTGTTCACCTAGTTTATTGTATGTATCTATTGCGTACCTTCCTACATAATAACTTATTTTCATGTCCTTTGTATTTCCTGTGCTGCTACATTGAAAAAATGTGAACTCTATTTATTTTTTATTTACATGTCTTCCTGCATACTAACTTCCTTCATGTCCATTGTATTTTTCCTACATTGCTACAATTAAACAAAAAGAGTGGTTGAAGAGGGCGATGGACTCTTTGGCGCGAATGTAGCAGAGGAGTTACAGATGTGAATACCTGTACTCTTATTTCATATTCCAGTGTTTAGTATTTCATTTATTGTTTGTATATTTGTTCTACTTGTTCTAATGCTTTGCACCTTTTTTTTTTGCTATATGTATATACTATGTATATTTCTGCTTATTCTCATGTGAATTGTATTCTCTTTGCTGCTACATTGAAATAAATAGAACTGTATTTCTTTATTTTACATGTCTTTCTGCATACTAACTTGCCTTCATGTCCACTGTATGTTCGATGTTGCTACCTTGAAAGAAATAGATTGGTTGGACATGAAGACGAATTCTTATATGCGACAACAGAGGGGTCTGTGGTACAATTTTCGAAAAGGTATACCAACTGTGCTAGTAAATTAAACATACAAAATGGGTGGGGGCATATAATATTGTACTAGAAAACGATTATTTGGTAACAATGGGCCTTTGTGCCCTCCCCATTTCTAATTTTTCCATTTTCTATTATCCCTTTTTTTTCCCTCTTCTATACTTAAATTTTCTCGTCTACTTTTTCTTTATGATTTCTCTGCTTAGTCATCTTTCTGAAAATGCCTTTGTGCACGGGTTCACGGACTCATGGGTTCACATTTATGGTCATTCTTCTACCTTATTCCATACTTGCCCACTTTTTCGATCACAGGTTCCTCGGCTAGCGGGTTCAATATTGTGCCTCTGGCTTCATAGGTTCCGTGATATATAGATTGGTCGTTGTACCCTGCCATCATGCCCTACTTACTGTTACACATTTTCTCATTCAGAAAATACAAGGGATACAATTTGATCCTTGGGTCCTCATGTTTCCTGAGTATCCCTTGACACCCTATTTCATATTCCATCTCCTTCGACCCTATATGTGACATTAATAATAATTATGGACAATATACAATGCATATGCTTGTTTAGTCCTTCTGTTGTTCATCTACACATGCTTGCATCAGAAAAAGTTGGACTAGTGACATGGCCATGAGTAGTCAATCATCCCAAACATCAACAAACCGACAAGGCCAAAGGTAAAGATGCATACATTCTATTCCTCATATGTTTACCAAACAAATATCCTTAGCTATTTATTCATCTATGGCATGGTGAATATGTTGATGTCATCTACAACACATACTTTGCATTTCACAAGAAGTATCAACAAGTGTAAGCAAGACGCCGGACATAGCTCAGGTTCTGCGGACTAAGAGGTCTGGTTGAAAAACTCTGGTTCCATAGCTCATCCAAGTTGTGCATCTACTTGTACATTTATGCCAGGAAAAAAGAAAACAAAAAAAATAATGCACGCTACCATTCACATTACTTTTCCTGTTCAAAAAATGTGACCAGGTCTAAACTTGTAACACCCAAAATACTATCAATAGAGGGTTTGAACAACCACCGAAATGGACAAGTGTTCATCGGGGACATAATGGTCATCTATAAAACCTACTTGGACAAGGAAAACCAAACTAGATCCATTATGTGTGTTGACATGACAGACAAGGAGGCCCTGATGATAGACACACTGACTATACCTACACAACTTGTCCAAAAACATGCAGAAAATATATTTCCAGGTAATGGGATATCCATTACAAATTTTAATATATTGCCCAAAATAGTATATGACCGTGGTGATTGTGATCGAATTATATTGCTCAACGAAACAAGTATTGTGGAAAAAATTCCCGCTATTTGTTCAGAATATCGTTTCTTCTCGGACACAACTATCAGTCAGCTTGCACAGAGCAACGACATTTATCCAATCAGAACCATTGGCGAAGTTGTCACATTCATGAGAAAAATTGGCTCGCAACACATTCTTCATATAAAAGATGGAGAGTTAGACAATGACAAAGCAATGGTACCATTCTCCATATCTAGTTTTTTCCTTTACTTTCACATGTCCATGTATTTCAGTTAAGTTACAAAAATATTGCATTGTTCCATGTTGCAGCTACAATTTTTCAACACCTATTCAAATTTGTTTTCGTCAATGGAACAAAAATTGCATAAAGGGAAATTTCCACTTATGCTCTTAAAAAATATAACAAAGAAAAGAGATGTTAAAGAAAGGATCTTTCCCACAACCCAAGCAACATTTGTTACAGAATTGCAAGAAGACATATTATTGGATCTCAAGAAACTAACTAGCTCTACAATTGTTGTGCGTATACATCTACATATTCATCCTCGCTATGCTCATACAAATTGCCTTCACCAAATTTATGCAATTATTATTATTATTATCTTTTTTTTTGCAGTTGTATATTATATTGTTCAATATATTAACTACTATGCTCATGTTTCCAGGTTGAAGGTGTTTTGGTTGCAGGGAATGCATACTCGACCCCCTTAGAGCTTGTATATTCCAAATGAAACTCTCCTGCTTCTTCTTTTTCTTTAATAAGTGATGATACAATTGATTGTCTGCAATGCAGTAAAAAATGTCCTTACATATATAGACATTGTCTCAATGCTTCCATCTGAACTGTGGGCAACATAATCGTACATTGTACAATTAGACAACCTATGTTACAAGATGTGCTTCATGGGTTAGCAGAATTGTCATATGAAGCATACCTACAGAAACAGGAAAACAATGTCTACGTGTTGTGCAAATTTCGGATACATAGAAAATTTACCTTAAATGAGGACAATGCAATATTGCATATTGGCTGGTAAAAAAAAATAAAAAATCATGTCAAGCTTTGGCAGGAAATGAAAATATCTCATGTGTGTCTGTAATTGTTCTTCAACACCCAGATGAATGTTCGTTGGACTCGAGTTATTCGGTGTTTACATCTATAGCTGTAAAATTCTCTTTCCAGAGCTTTTGTCTCTTCTTGTGCACTTGAAACAAGGAGAATCTAACTACAAATGCAATCGATGTTGTTATTTTGATGTTTTTTTGCATCTCCCAGTAAGAATTTTGAATATTTATTACGGTGCGCAAATTAAAAAAAAAATGGTGGCTGGATGTGGCTTTGTTGGAGGAGTCTGCACATTTTTTGGTGCCCAAATTGGACAATTATTTTCCAACTATATAGCCATGGAAGGATTTTTGCATTTTTTTTGGGTACCCGAATAAAAAAAAAAGTTGGTCTCAAACTATACATTTATGGTATGGTATCTGCATTTTCTCGATGCCCTAATTGAAAAAAAAAGGATTCAACATGGATTGAAACATGAGCTTGAGATTTTTAGAACTCGCTATAGAGATTGGGGACTTCGGGCATTAGAATGCATACAGTCAGGTGCAATTGTTGGTGATGTACACGCACATAAGATTGTTCAGTCTATAAATGGGAAGCATGAGCGCAAACCCCATAAAAAGTATCCGACTGTAAATAACTCAGGCCCATCCTTTGAACCGTAGAAATAGCTTGCTCCTCTGGGAAAAACCATCAGGAATTTCCAATAATATTGGAAATTTGGCATTGTTAAAACTGGTAGTGATAGACCATGGCACTATCAGAAGAAAATGTCCATAGTGATCTTGCTTAATGGTAAAATAGTAATCGACAACTTTCTTGTTCCCCATTTTGAGGTTGGTTATAGCTAGCGTACAATGGTGAAGCTCCACTAGTTTTGTATTGTCTTGTGTTTGGAAGACTTTTGTTCATATCCCATGGCCCCGATTATTTTCTCCTGGGAACATATACTAGATGTAAGAGAAAACCAATGCCACGATGTGTTTTTTTTATATATCAAATTGTTTGATGAAAAGGTCGATGCATACTGCTCTATGGAACCTTGTGGGATCTTGCTTGATGCTTTCCGTGTTTGGGCGTTTCCTTGTGTCTCAACTTTCAATACATTTGGTGTTTACTTGGTTCTTGGTTGTATGCTTCGTTCTAGAAAACTAATAATACATTCAGGATCTTCGCAGTTTTTCTATGATCTTAAAGACTATAGAGGACATGCTTTTCTTTTTAATATAAGCTCTGTGACGCAAATGTAGTATGTGGCTCATTTTAGCACTTTTCCTTTATAGATGAACTTAGGAAAATTAATCTCCTGGAATAATTTGAAAAAAAAGAAAATATACTATGCGAAGTCCAATGGAACTATCATATCAACGAGAGGACATTAAAATTCAAATTCATCGTTGTTATACTTGCAGTGAAGCTGACAGTACAATAACTTTACTTAAACATCCCAAAATTGATTTTCTTGTAGCTTTTTTACGCTTCTCTTATACAAACAGATCCTGGAAACTATAAGCATGGCTCACTCTATTTATTACTTGATTGAAGAACTTGTTCACATGTTTAATGCACTTCATAGTTACTATTAATACCATCAATGGGGATTTCTTACACCAATTCCCGCTTCCGAAAATTTCCATCCCCTTTCTTTTTTCCCTCTTCTTTCCCTTTTTGGTTACTTACTCATTTTTCCAAAAATGTCTAGGTGCGGGAGTTGGCGGATTCACGTCTTCAGATTTCCACTGTTACTTTTATATCACCATCCTGACCGACCGCTTCCGTGTTTCATATTGAAAAATAAAATTGGATCGCAGGTTCTCGGATAGGCAGGTTTCTGGATAGGCGGGTTCAACATTGCGTTTTCATTGTTCCGCCGCCTGCAAACAACACCCAGACTTCCGTGATCTACAAATTAGCAAACAAATTCCACATGTTTAATGCACTTCATATTTATTGTTAAGACCATCAATGGGGCTTTATTACACCAATTCCCTCTTCCGAAAATTGCCATCCCCTATCTTTTTTCCCTCTTCTTTCCCTTTCTGGTTACTTGTTTTTTCAGAAAATGTCTAGATGCGAGAGTTGGCGGATTCACGTCTTCAGATTTCCACTGTTACTTTTATATCACCAACCCGATCGACGAATTCCCCGTTTCATATTGAACAAACTTTTTGGATCATGGGTTCCCGGATAGGCGGGTTCAACATTGCATTTCTATTGTTTCGTCGCCTGCAAACAATATCCAGACTTCCACGATCTACAAATTAGTAAACAAATTCCCCTTTATCTCATTTTCTTTTGCTTTCTATTTACTTGGTTCTTTTTCCGAATGTGTCATTTTTCTGAATGTCTCGTGCTTTTATATACATTACCCAAAATTCCGCAATATACAAATTGACCCTCGAAATTCATCATTGTCTCCTATTCCGTGTTATGCATTTTGCATTCAGTAATTGGGATAGATACAATTTGACCATCGGGCCCTCACATCTCCTGAGTAGAGCTTGTGGCCCTGTTTTCAAGCCCATCAATATTCTCTATTTCGAGTATGTCTAATGCTTTTATATCACAAGTCTGACCAACCTCTTTTCCATTGCATACTTGGCCACTATCACCATCACCGGTTCCTATCTAGGCTTTCTCAACGTTGTGCTTCCATTGTTCCGCTACCTACAAACAACACTCAAAATTCCACGATATACAAATTGACGGTCGAAATCTGTCATTGTGACATATAATTTGACCATCGGCCCCTCACGTCTCCTGAGTATATCTTGTGATCCTATTTTTGAAGCCCGCTCGACCGCTTTCCATACTTGGCCATTTCTTGGAATCTGTTTCGCGGGTTGGTGGGTGGACGAAATGTACAATGCTTATTCTCTCTTCGCCATCCCCTTCAACTTCGTACTTATTTCTAGATATGCAAGTATTAAGCTTTAATGTTAGTATCTCTCATTGTGTAGGAACCGTTAAGATTGTCATTAATGTCGGAAGGCCGACGAATATTTGTCATTGATATGAATTAAAACAAGATTTGCAGAGAAGAGTGTTATCCTTTCCAAGTATTCATTTCAAACATGATGCAATCTCTTTCGTGCGGCGGTCGGTTGGCACCTTTACAAAATCTCTAATTCTTAATCGCTCTTCATCATCACCGCCACCTTCGCACTTTTTTCTAAATATGAAATTAGTAAGCTTTAATGGTAACAACTCATTACACATGAACCCTGGAGATTGTCATTGATCAGCGAAAGGCTCGAGGATATTTTCTATTGATACACATTAAACCAATATTTGTGGAGGGTTATATTATCCCTCCCCAATTTTCATTTCAAACTTCATCTGGAGCAAATGGAAATTCGGATTAACTTATGGCAGCAATTCCACAATAGTTATGTCCAGTTATAGTAAACACCTTCGGATATGATGGCCAGAGGTTCCACTATTCCAGGGCATATTCTTACTACTCATCTCCCTCCGCCCATAAGCAAAAAAGGAGATGGTCCCTTGGTGCACCGAGAGATATATTCCGAGCCAAAGAATTCCAAGGCAACCCTGCCTACTTAGACAACCTGACCACTTGCATTGATGGTTGGCACAGAGGTTGATGCGATGGATTTCGAGCCGAAAGGAGATGATATGATGGATAATGATACGACAATGGATTATGGAAATGAAGACACTGTTGCCACTCCTATGCCCAAATTGAAATCAACCATAATAGGCGACACTTCCCGGCTCGGTGATGGAGGTCTTGACAACACCAAAAGAAGGGGTTTCAGAAAAGAAACCAACGCTGAATGCAATAGCCACTTTGCAGCTCGAAAGTAGAAATTCCAAATGTCCAAATTAGTCCATTCTAGGTGGAATTCTTTCACAGTAAGGAAATGATCTATTGATGCTCCCAAAGATATATTTCAAGCCAAAAAATTATTCAATTGCGGGACCAGTATCCTTTTCTCTAGATATACAATTAACATCTTAGGGGATGAGGACCAGAACTGTCACTGGTGCAAGGCATATTCCTACTGCTCATTTCCTTCCACCCAGAATGGACTAATTTGGGCCTCTGGAATTGCTCGTGCAACCTGTGTCCCTGAAGTTTTCGACTGTGAGGAGGTGGTTTCTTGGTGTGTCCTAACTTTCAGTTTCGGGCTATTCTATTTTCCTTGCGATGTTTTTTGTCTTCTTCCTCATGGGAAGCTTGTGAGAACTATCAATTTTACCACATAACTGTTGTTCATCTGCTTCAAGCCAAGGATTTATTCTACTGTGGAACCACTCTCCTGTTTCTTTGTCACCTCAGGTTTTCCACAAGATATTGAGATTGGGGCACTGAACATTGACCCACCGAGGAGAACACTGCAAGGATTTCCTAAAAAAAAATCACGGTAATCAATTTTGTATGCATGTTGAAGAGCATCTCGATGGCTCCTTCATATTGCAGATCCTGTGCCTGTGTTTATGGAAAATATGTTCAATGTTTTGGCCCAAAGAACTTGGTCCAATTTCTATGGATGGATATACAGTGCCCAATATTCTTTTTTTTTTTAATGGATTTACTATTAAAAAAATTTCCTTGGAGTCTTGGTTATTGCTTCTTTTCTGAATTTAACACCTCTTCTCATTGACATGGTTCGATAGTCTCGTAGTTCTTCGATATTGTATTTGCTTAAGTAATTTGTTCAAAAATGGAGCATTTAACAATTATATGACAATGCATTGTGTCGATCCATCAAGATTTTATGGAAACAAAAATTAATTTAAGAGAGTTTCAAACCAACGTTCAATTCTATTTTTAATGCAGATAGAACATAGCAAGACCAAATCACAATGTTGCAGCAAGATCGCCATTCTTGTTTCTAGACGTGCAATTATTAAGCTTTAATGCTAACAACCCATCATGGAAGAAGTTTAATACTTAAGTTAATATATTAAAGTCATGGAAGAATGTATCAAGAACACAATTACTCCCACAAGTTGCAATAAAATCTAATCTTCAACAAAGCATTTACTGACAATTACTAGAAAATGATGGTTTTGCAACAATGGGGCTTGTTGGAAACCAATTCCTGCTTATTAAAATTTCCCTCTGTCTTTGAATTTTCCCACTCTTTTATCCCCTATAGCTTCTCTTTCTGGTTACTTAGTCATTTTTCCAAAAATGTCTTGCTGCGCGGGTTGGTGAATTCACGCGTTCACATTTTCATCCATGCTTTTATATGGCAATTCCGACCGAGAGCTTCCCCTTTGTCTAAATTGCACTTTCCATTGTTCTGTGACCTGCAAACAACACTTCGGCTTCTGCGATATGCAGATTTACTTTTGGACTCCCACATCATCCCCTCTAACGTGTTACACATTTTGCACTAAAATGTTCCGATATATACAATTTGACAGTCGAGGCCTTACGTGTCCTCGGGAACCCTTGTCACCCTATTTTGAATCCCGTCCGACCTCTTTCCATACTTGACCATTTCTTGACATATCTTTCACAGATCGTCGAGTTCATGGGTTCAGGAAATTTCCAATTTCTAGTTGTTGTTTCCTATGCCCACTACCTTCATACTTCTTTCCAAGTATATGCAATATGTATACAACTTCTCTAGAAACATACAGAAAAGATCTTGCTAGGAAATGGAATATCTATTGCAGATTTGAATATATTGGACCTTCTTTTCCCTCTTTTATACTTAACGAAATTCCCATTTCTTTTTCCCCTCTACTCTCTCTTTCTCGTTGCTTAGTCATTTTTCCGAAAATGTCTCAATGCATGAGTTGATGGACTCACGGGTTCACATTTGCGCTCGTACTTTTATATCGCGACTCCAACCGAAGGCTAGCCATTCGATGCCTAGCCACTTTTCAGATCAAGGATTCACGGGCTCTATATTGCACTTCCATTGTTTCATGACTTGCAAATAGCACCCGAACCTCCGCGATATACAAATTTACTATCGCACTCCCACATCATACCCTCTTCCGTGATACATAGTTTGCACATGAAAGTTATGAGACCTGCAATTTGATCTTCGGGTCCTCACGTCTCCTGGGGAACTATTGTCACCCCATTTTGAATCCCCTACGTCTGCTTTACATATTTCTCCATTTCTTGGAATCTCTTTTGCGCCTCCAATTCCATACTTACCCAAATTTTTCTCTTGTGGATTCCCGGAAAAGCAGAGTGCATTTCCAGTGTTCCTTGACTTGCAAACAACCCCTTGGCTTCCGCGATATACAAATTGACTTCTGGACTCATACATCAGCCCCTCTTCTATGTTACATAGTTTTCATTCAAAAGTTCCTATCGGGGCCTCACATATCCTTGAGAACCCTTGCCAGCCTATTTTGAAGCTCGTCTAACCACTTTCCACGACCATTTCTTTCAATCTCTTTCGTGGATCGTCGAGTTGGCGGGTTAAGACAATTTCCAATTCCTATTCGTTGTTTTCTGTGCTCGCCAACTTCACACTTCTTTCCAAGTATATGCAATAAGTATATAACTTCTCTAGAAACATGCAAAAAAGATATTTCCAGGAAATGGGATATCTATTAGAGATGTGAATATATTAACCCTTCTTTTCCATCTTCTATACTTAACCAAATTCCTGTTTCTCTTTTCCCTGTACTTTATCTTTCTCGTTACTAAGTCGTTTTTCTGAAAATGTCTAGTTGCACGGGTTGGTGGACTCGTGGGTTCACATTTTCACTCACGCTTTTATATCATGACTTTGACCGACTGCTTCCCCATTCTATACCCAACCACTTTTTCGACCGCGTATTCCATAGGCGGGCTCTAGATTGCACTTCTATTGTTCAGTGACCTGCAAAAAACACCCTTACTTCCGTGATATACAAATTTACAACCAGACTCTCGCATCATACTGTCTTCCGCATTACACAGTCTATCTATCATCCCCTCTTCCGTGGTACACATTTTACACTGAAAACTTCTGAAACATACAATTTGATCGTCGGGTCCTCACGTCTCCTGTGGAACTATTGTCACCCCATTTTGAATCTCATCCATCCACTTTCCATACTTCGCCATTTCTTTGAATTTCTTTCATAGATCGTTGGGTTGGCGGGTTTAAGAAATATCCAATTCCTAATCGTTGTTTCCTATGCCTGTGCCCTTTGCACTTCTTTCCAAGTATGCAATAACTGAGGTTTAATGCTAACATCTCACCATGCCTTGAGGAGACCGTTATAATAACTGTCTTTGGAAATTTTTTACAACATCCTTGAATATGGTGAAGATGACATCGACAACTAGCTAGTCGACTATTCGGTACATAATGAGGAAATGATCAGACTCTGCGTAATCTTTCTATCGACTTCAGGGAATTAGAAAAGGAAATTTTCAACATAAAAATCTAGAATGAGTTCAACGTCACCCCAACGAGAAGCTACATTGAAGAATGACTCGAAAGGGAATTGAAGCAAGTCGCCGACAAAAGGAAACAGGCAGTTTCCACGATTCCAGTAGCCATCGACGACAATAATAAAAAGGCATCAACAAGAAAATAACAAAAGGGGTGATATGTACCATCACTGTAAGTCTATACTGATCACATCTTGTTTTTTTTATCAACCCAGTTATTCCACTTTTTAAAATAGAAATGTCTAGCCAAAGACATATACCTTTCAATTTATTCTTTTCAGGTATTACACTCTACCATCGCCCACTTCTTCTTTCCACAGTCCTATTTCTTGTACATATTTCACTTATGGTCCACGAGAGCCCCAATCCCAGTCTATATGACAAACGCATTTAAATTTCCAGGAATATGTAACAGACAATATTATTTTTTGATATATTTCAAATAAAACTATTTCTTATCTCCTTTTATATTTATGTCCTCATAAATTTTTATCTTCCACTATGCTTATGGTCAGCGGGATCCCCAATCCCAATCTATATGACAAATGCATTTAAATTTCCAGGAATGTGTAACAAACAATATTATTTTTTGATATATTTCTAATTGACAATAATATTTTTTGATATATTTGAAATTAAACTGGTTTTTATCTTCTTTTATATTTATGTCCTCATTAATGTCAAGAAATTGTGTTTATTTAATTTCAATATAACTTTTTTCTGTCTTGCCACATATAGAGACAAAATAGACTGAAATTTTTATCTTCCACTATGCTTAATGTCAAGAAATTGTATTTATTTAATTCCAATATAACTTTTTCTATCTTGCCACATATAGAGACAAAATAGACAAAAAATTTGAACATACCAAAATAGATTATATACTTTCAAAAAATAAATGGGACTCTAGAGGCCACTTGTCATTTACTGCATGGATACCACTTGTGCTTCATGTTGCTTGCCACATCTCCATTGCAGTTTCCATCCGCCTCCACTACTTTTTCCCATCCCTATACATTTATTCCCAATTCAACCCA
>SNQJ01S0018794.1:49538-65519 GCA_010110895.2 Picea sitchensis | reverse complement strand
AAAATTATTTATATATATAAATAATTTTTTAAATAAATATTAGATAATTGTTATTAGTTTTTATAAAATTATTTATATATATAAATAATTTTTTAAATAAATATTAGATAATTGTTATTATAATATTCCTTGCATATAATCAATATTTGTGAATATAATAATAATAAATATTAGTTAAAAAAATTGGTGATTCTACTTTGGTTTAAGTAACTACCACATTCATATGCACTTGGTTTATTTAGTGTTGTGATTTTGTAAATGAGATATTAAGCACTATACTTTTATGTTATGTATTTGATTTGTGCATTTTATAATTTTGATAAAACAATATTATGTGATATAATAAATATTATATAAATTAAAATATATATTATTAAATTTGAAATGTTTATTAAAAAAAAAAATTTGAAACTTTTTAAAATGTCATTTGCATTTGGTTTTCTCAACTTAAAGAAGTTCACATTAATCTCAAAATTATATAGAAGCCACAATAAAGTATTAATGTGGCCTATGTATTACCTTGGAGCAACACATGTTTCTCTATCCCTTGTGAGTTTATGTTGAATTCTTTGAATTTCAACCTTTCTGACGTTGTAGTTATTTGTGTTAATTTTTCTCATTTAAAACCCTAAAGGTGAATTCTTTTAAGTCTATGAAGCCACAATTCCCATCTTTTGACATGTTTGCACTCACTTGTCTTAATGGACATTAATCATCATCATCATTAATAATTATAGGGTGTCGGCTATCATCTCCATTTCCAAATCTACTTGGCAAGGACTAAGCTGCCATGCAATACTTATTATTATGATAAATTTGTTTGAAAGGTATAAATATATATATAATATAAATATGTTAGACTCTCAAAATAGAATAAATGTGAGATGCATTTTATTAATGAATATGATACACATATATACACATCTATATGACCTTTGGATTCTCGTCCAAGGTCTGTTGGACTCTTGACGTCAGTTACATTATCTTGACTCTTCACATTACGTGAAGTTCGTAACCCTAAGGATTACGTTTCCAACATTCCCCCCCTTAATCTGAAGGGGTGTATATGAGTCCAAAGTGAGAGATGATATCTAAAAATGGGCAATTGAAGTATGGAAGTGTGCAATTGTTGATAGTTGTATTTGTTATCTGAATCTGGTGGTTTTGGGATGACCACAAATTGAATGGATAGCAAAAGATGATGTCTTCTACTAAATGGAGGTGGTGGTTTAAGGAAGACTACAAACCAATCTGGTGGTTTTAGGATGACCACAAACTCCAGAACCCTTCTCTAGGCTCAATGGTTCTCGGAACATTTTATAAGTTAGCTAGAAGATGACAATTGATGTCTTCTGCTAATTGGAAGTGCTTTCAAATGTTGGTTTAAAGATGACCATAAACTGTTATGTGGAATAATTTGAATGTATTCTACCAAGTGGAGGT
Organism: Picea sitchensis; assembly: GCA_010110895.2. NCBI lineage: Eukaryota > Viridiplantae > Streptophyta > Pinopsida > Pinales > Pinaceae > Picea > Picea sitchensis. The sequence goes on along the minus strand of SNQJ01S0018794.1, from coordinate 64,076 downwards.
TTAATGGAAACCACAAACCTTTATCTAGTAGAAGTTGTAAGTCTTCTACTAAGTGGTGATTTAAGGAGAATCACAAACCAATCATACTCGCTTGTTGTTGCTCGAATGATAGGGCTTCAAAACTTAAAGCTTGAAGCTTGACTTTCAATCGTTAATGTTATCCCCCCCAGTCAGGGACAAGGTGAGAAGATGCAAATCCTTTCACTGCAAGATGGCTCAATACTTGAGAGTGAATTCGTCGGTAGGACTGAGATATTTTCTTGGCTATTGATGACCATCGCCAAGAAGTCATCCACCCATAGTGGTTATTTATTCTTGCAGTTGTCTTGCATTTGAAACACCTATTTGAAGGATGGTTGTGTTTTCCACAATGCTCGCAAGGATGAAGATCGAAGCATTGATCTTCCCTATGGCCAACTCGTTGACAATGTTGGCATATCCGAATTTGCTCTTGAACTAGAGCAGGTGAATGTGAACTATCTTGGAGCAATCCAATACTCTGGAATTGGATCAGTTTTGTATAATCCAGATTATGAAAGGTGACATCATTTTCATATCCAATACTTGTTCTATTCTTGTTGTGCCCAACTTCTTCCCAAGGCCTGATAATTTGCTTGGAAGGTGGAAGTTGATGTGTACTTGAATCTGGAGTTGTCTCACTATATTGCTCTTGTGATGGTTGTTGGTCTGAATCAACCTCATCATCTTCTTCATACTTGAAAAGAAGGTTCTGAACAAGGACGAGTTTAGAATTTCGTTGCAAATTCGCTCAAGTGCATTGTGAAGAAGTTGAATTTGAGTTTGCAACAATGTTTCTTTGGATTGCGTAACTTGCAAACAAATTACAACATATTACAAAGTGGTTTTGTCAAGTGTGACAGTATTGTCTATAGAGGAGAGGATGAAAGTGTTCAATAACTCTATGAATTCCTCAACTCGAGCCATTTTAAATACAAAACATAGGGTTTCTTGCAACTCCACCCTAAATTTACAAGGCAAACTCAACTATGCAGACAACAAATGGAGGGTGTCATCTTGTATCGAAAATGCACATGTTTACAATGTGATTCAACTTGCAGAAAGATAGGTTCACATGTAAACTTAGAATGCTTCAAGAAGTTGTTTATGTTATCGTGTGTTGTCACAACTACTTCTAATGTTGTAGCTTGTCTCATGGACTTTGAAGACCTCCTCTGGCCGCATAGTAAAGGAGAACCCAATAGAGAAGAAGATCTCCAATCAAAGTTCAATTGTTCAAATGAATCGAATGTGTCATCATCCTATGATTTTGCTTCATCTTAGATTGCTTCTTGGTGCCAGTGTCCTCCTAGATTCATTAGGTAAATCATGAATTATAGTTGTTATCTTTGCTTGTGAAAGTGTTGTAATAGAGATGAAGAGTGAGAGAGAGTTACACCCTCTTCAAAAATTGATTGCTTTTATATTAAATCATGCAAACACATTATACATTTGTAGAGAGAAAGATATCGCTTCTTGCCACGGGTGGGGATTTTCCCTAGCTGCAGCCGCCTCCCTTAGTTTTGATCTCTCTCAAATGGCACATCTACACATTCGGAACCCACCAATTGAATTGCAAGTCTCAAGGATAGTTGTTGAAACCTCAATAGAAGCAACAGATGCTCCTCTATATGGCTCATGGATTCAAGTCAATAGAGCATGACCAATGTGATGGGTTGCACTTGTCATAATCGATGATGCTCCATAGCTCACGACTTCAATCAATAATGAAAAGAGGAACACAATCTTAGCAAATTTCCTCAAGAAAAGAGTACCTTGAGTAGCAATTCAAACTCCGAGGTGCCGATTGTGAGCAAGTGCAGCTTTTGACACCGATTTTAGTAATTTGAGGGTACTTTGAAACATGTAGATGCTCTCGTTACTATCTCTTGCACACACGTCAACTCCTCTCGTTTTCATTTGGGTTTCTAGAGCTCAAATCAAGGATGGGAAGAGTCGCTTCTGGCATTGGGTGATCTATCCTCGTGGTCATGACCTTGAGCTACGGACCGGGTCAAGTTTAGCCTCTGGTTCCCTCCATACCCGATGGCTAGCTCATCACAGTTTACATGCCAAACTATATCAAATTGGTTGTGATGCGTTGCCACTCCATGCAGATGAGAGTCACGTGGATAGAGAGGATGTTGCAAAGAACAAATCGTATAAACGAATGACCAGTACAATTGAAACACAACGTCGGAAATCAATGGGAATCAAAAGGGTCGCCAACAAAAATGGAACGAACTGTGCGAAACCCTATTATATCCTTGGCACCCGACCTCGCATTTGCATTTTTCTTTAGTTGCTACAAAGCTTTGCTGGTGTCTACCCAATCCGGAGGTAGCAGCGCCAATTGTAAGGTGCCAATGAACTCACGTGTGCAAGCCGGAACAGATAGGTGAACTGTCATTCACTGAAAGAATAAGAGATAATCTAGGTCAGAAAACTTTAGACTTGTGCATAGGAAACACCCTAACGCATATGAGATGCACATTTTGATGTCAAATCTACAGAACTATCCATCTGCAGTTGTTGTAACATGTTGGGAGGGAGCAGACGACCGTGATAGTAATGACGAAGACAAATTTGCGTAGAGAATAATATTGAATAGTGCAAAAAGTAAAGGAACACACACAGTGAAGAATAAACAGACAAATTGTATTGCTCAATGATCAAAACAGATACATCTGTCTCGTATTTATAGAGGCCATGGAAGACTCTCGAGCGTCCATAGGGTTCTCGGAGCGGGAGATATGTCGGTGACTAAGTCGGTGGGTATGGCCGTGGAGGAAGAGTCTAGAAGTCTGGTGGTTGATGAGATAGGTAGAAATTAATTCCTCCAACACTCCCCCCTAATTTCTACTACTAATTACATCAATATTTATAATGCCCAATGCTTCTCTCAAATACTTAAAATGGTCTTGTGCTAAAGCCTTTGTAAATATGTCTACAAGTTGCTCCTTTGATCTGCAATGTCTCTTCCTTAACGAATACATGTCTTGGTTAGGTCTTTATCTGAGTCATGTCATCATCTTCAGTTTCTATCTTCATATGGTTGGGATTCCTTCAATTTGCTACTTTATTTTACTATCTTCCCCTCATCATAAATCACCTTGGGATTTTATGGCTTATCCCTAACAATTACAATGCTCGGGAACCATCACACCAAGTGGTTTCTAGTTGACCACAAACTTTGCTTACTGGTGGTTTTAGCTGACCATGAACCTTGCATGATGGGGAAATTGATTTACACCACACGCAGTGATTTCTTGACTATGAGTTTCATCCTCAAACATTTTTTTCTTCTTCTTTTGTACCTGCATAACATTGATTAATGCTCGAACTTTTGCATCTTCCTTTTGCATCTGCAAACAACTAATCATTGATGTCCATATAAAAAGAGATCCATCTACCGAGATACATGGGTACCATCCCGCCAGTTCTTTAGGTATCATTTTCACGTACATAGTTCATCAATACATTAGACTCATTTAATTATAACTCACACTATGAGATTACTTAATCTCACATTCCTCTCCTTAATCGAAGATCTAACTTCTCGGATCACCATCAAACTTAGATATGAGTACACTTGCCACCCTCATACCTACCTAGTGGTTAATTCCACAACTTGATGCTACATCCACTCTATGCATAAGAGGGACACATGCTACATGATCACACTAATCCATGTAGACCTGACTCAACAGGGCTTACTAAACACTCGGGGAATATAGCTTGCCTATGCCTATGGCTAAGCTTTACAACTTTGGACCAAAAACCTCTAGGGTGTTGGGTACTACCGATCATGTGACATGCACCCCCTACAACATATATACATCATTTCATCTCAGGTACAAAAATTCCACATTTTTTACTAAATTCCCAACAAATTTCCACATTCTTTACTAAATGCCCAACAAATTACAAGCCCATTACATATACACCCTTTGCATATGCCCAATAAACCCATTCTTTACCATATTCCCAAATTGAAGCAAATAAAAACTATTGCTAATCTTTCTCACAACTTACAAATTACAAATTGGCTTTGGCATTTTACATAAATAAACTCTCCACTCCTAGTTTTTTCATTTATCCCTTTACATTTTATAAATTCATATGATAACCAGTGTTTATAAAATTCATAATGACTTTTGCTCAAATATCCCTTTTATATTAATATCTCTTACTTTTCCACAAATTATGACTCTTAGAAAATAATTCCATAATGCCACATTACACGTACAATATAGTATTGGGATGAGGTAGATAATAATCCATTTTCAGCTTCTCTCACTTGCATCGCTAGAATTCATAGAACCCTCTCTTAGGTTTTCGTTCAACTTCATACCCTTCGCCACAAATGAGGACGTTCGCTGCTAGGATTTTCTGACACCATTTTCTCCTATGAATCGAGACAGTTTCAGAAGATTAACCATAGAAATGCACTGCCGGCCTTGCCTTCAAATTAGCCCATATATCTTTGAGCAGGAAATAATGGCCATATCTTCAAGCCAAATAGATCCCTCGACCTCCTCTGGAGCATCAACATCAATATTAAGTGAAACGTATTCTGTGGATGGGCGAACGAGCAAATATCTCAGCAACAAACTCTTCATCTTCCACGACTCTCCTCAGCATCACGCGGGACCTCCTCCACGTACTCTGCTGCCTCTTCTCTGGCACCACAGATCCACACCGAATCACACAGCTCTAACATTGCATACACTCTTCTCTCAGCGACAAAGACTCTTCTCTCAAGATCCTGGGCCCTCCCGTAAGGGAGTGAGCCCAGTCCTGTGCTCTGACCAAATGAAGAGTGCAAAAAGAAAATAAACACACACAATAAAGAACAAACAGACAAATTGTATTGCTCAATGATCAAAACAGATAAATTGTATTTATAGAGTTCATGGAAGACTCTCGAGCATCCAAAGGGTTCTCGGAGCGGGAGATATCTCGGAGCGGGAGATATGTTGATGGCTAAGTCGATGGGTGTGGTGGTGGAGGAAGAGTCTAAAAGTCTGGTGGTTGATGAGGTAAGTAGAAATAAATTCCTCCAACAACAAACATCTAGAGAATAAATGGGAGACAGGCCCAGAGAATAAATGTATGTGGCAGACATGCACACAAAGGTGCGCAGACTAGCCTGCACAGAGAGGGCGAGAGAGGACGTTGTTGGATGAGGTAGGAAAGGAAACACTCAGAGAAATGCTATGGATAACTACCCAAGCTTAAATCAGATCTAAGAACCAAGGCCACTCTGATACAGACTCTCAAAATAAAATAAGCTTGAAATGCATTTTATTAATGGATATGATATACATATATACACATCCATATGACCTTTGGTCTCTTGAACTCCCGATGTCAGTTACATTATCTTGACTCTAACATAACTAACATAAAACCTCAAGATTGAGGAACTCTATTTTGTTAAAAAAACAATTTTCACATAAAACTTGCTAGGTAACTCCATGTTGAAAAGAATTAATCTCTTACTTTTCTATTCCCTCTCAAGTGAAGGGAGAATATTAAGGAACGAAAGGTATGAACATCTAACCTTAAGTCACATGCAAACCAACCAGTGAGGGTAGAATCTCGTCTTGGATCCGCACCTTGCAAGAAGAATGATGATAATAAAATGCTTGAGAAAAGCACATGGGCAGTGCATTTACCTTTAACCAGTGATGGAAGGTTGAAGATGAGGATGCAAAAGAAAAAGAAGAATATGCCCACGGGATGGCTTTTATATCACGATCCTAAGAAAAAAGAAGAATATGCCCACGGAAAAATTGAAGGAAAAGAAAATGCCTTTCTTGGTAAAGAAGAAAAGAAACTGCCTTCCTTTGATCAACTTGTATCATTAAAAATTCTATGGAATTTCAAAGGAAAGTTTGCTCCAGGATTGGATGTTTCCCATAAAATTAGAAAGCACCAGATATTTCAAAAGAATCATCTTTCGACATGGTTCCGCTAACGAAATTCTATCTTTTGCGTTTCTATTCCCTGAAAGGAAAAGATAAACGAAAGTAAAGATATGAATATCGAACCTTAATTAAATGCAAACCAACCAACCTGCGAAAAGATGGAGAAAAGAATAAGGATAATAATAAAATGCTTAAGAAAAGGACATGCGCAGTGTGTAAAGATAGATGACCGAATTTGAAGATGTAAAGGAAATAAGAAGTGTGTTCCTTCGTTCACATGTTACAGGTTAACATGTAGAATCTCGTCTCGGACCCGCAACAAGATGAAGAAAAGAATAAAGTAAAGAAAAGAGAGGGGCCTCAAAAAAGGACATGAAGAGTGTTATCATGTCTTCCCACGCGGAATTCATCTTTTTCTTTTCCACTTAAAGTGTATTCCCACTTAACGACTTGGATGGCTCGTATATGAAGATCCGAATAAAAAGGATAATATGCCTTCTTTTTTTAAAAAGGAGTATGAAGATTTATAAGTAGATGAGAAGAAAGATTAACAGTCTGCGCTTTCGAAGGGGGGGGAGAACGATTAACAGAGTGAATTGACTCTGCTTAAATACAGGGACGATGTCAAATACAAAAATTGAGTTGATTCATGAAGCTCACACCGCTTGGGGCACTGATACAAGGCGTAGTCGGTTGGGTGCTGCGACGCTTTGGCACTTATTCTAGGCTGCGATATTTTGAGGGTCGAGTTTTCAAGCTAGCGAATTATTTTGTGCTCCAACCAGAAATTCCGTCTGAGAGAGGGAGCATCGAGGCGGGTAGTCCCGATATGCTCCATCTGAGGTACTTGGATGAGGAGCTCCTTCTCGAGAGAAAGGGAAGCGAAGGAAACATGTTGTTTATCGACCGGAAGATGTGTTATTACATCACTCCCACAATCTGGAAGGAACTGCAGACCTTGGATACTGTTCTCCAAAACAAGAGCGACGACGCCGACGTCGAGGCCGGCATCGCCCTCTTCAGCAGCCTTATCCCTCAACACCGTCCTGTGTTTTTAAAAGGTCAGAGAATTTTGGGAAGAAGTGAGCACGGGCGGTGTACTAAATTTGAAGGAAGTATTGGATGGACTCATCCTCTACAATCAGCATGTGAGCGTCCATTTAAACGATGATTGGCTCTTACCTGTCAACTTGTCAGTGTCGGAGGAGAAACTTCTGAAGATTATGAATTTTCTAGGTTTGTTTCTACAAATTAAGAAGAGCAATATCCATTGGCTCATTCCAACATTATTGAGCGCTATATCAGCACTCATGGAGTTCAGCACACCATTGAGGGTGTGGCTATACTCCAACATCAATGTCTGGTTATGTCATATAATGCATTTGATATGCGAGCCATTGCCTCGCTCATGGAGGAGACAAGTATATTCTTTGGGAAAGTGGGTGAACAATTTAAAACCTTCTAATGACATAGAACTAAAGATCCAAAGGGGCAATCTACGTGCAATCATTGCTGGAGGTGCAAAAGTCGACAAAGAAGGTGCAACTTTGGTGCCTTGGTTAAACGTGGCCGACGAAGAACACAACATGACATTTGATTGTCATTCCATCGGCATAGGGTGTATAGGTGATTCCTTGGCCATAGGGTGTGCATATTTTGGACATGTGAACAGATGCCGCATCATGTTTCCCAGGATTTGTTTTGTAAGTGTCGACTGTAAGAGTATGGATGAATTTAGGCATATAGTTACATTTGTTTCATGCATGGCAAAGAATGCTTGTGGGTCGCTCAAATCTTGTGCACCTAACAATAAAGCATCTGTTCGCGGATTTAGAGAGTCTGTATTATCTTATGTAAAAAATGGGTGTCCACCCGTATATGAATTGGAATTGGGGAACGTAGTTCTCACTTAAAAGCTTTGGGAAATTGTATTTACATGACATTATTGTTGTTATTTTTTTAAGTCATAGTAATAATTGTGAAATAAGATGGTAAACACAATTAGGATGATAGGTTAATGATTTTTTTTAAATGTATATTATTTTGGTTTATTTTTAAATGGTATATTAATATAAAATTTTAAATGTGATATGATTAGTTAAAAGTTTAAAAAAAAATTGAAATATAAAATGATTCGTTAAAAAAAATCTAAAACAAAATTTGAAGTTTTTTGTTGGCAAGCATTAAACACCCAATGCATAAGTATTATCGATTGTCTTTGGATCTAGGATTGTACGTCTTTAGCTTTTGTTACCCTACTCAAAATTCTCTAGAGGATTTTCTATCTAAATATTGAGAAAGGCAAGTCATGGAAAGTTATCATTTTGGTTTTGTGATAAATGGGATTAGTTGCATCAATATTCTCTTCTCTCACAGGGAACTTGACAACTCTGTGTCATTACCTTCCTTCAACCTCAAGGATCTCCTAGAACAAAACAAATGAGTCAAGTGGCTCCTTACTAATAAAGCAGGGATCAAACCCCCCACCCAATCCTCCATAAGTTGGCACAAGTGCACCACATTCAACTCAACATTTTGATTCTACATGCCACAAATTAGAGTATCGTCTTAACAACAAAAATTGTTGATATATTATGCCTTATTAAACATGCCATCATTTCATTTCTTCCAAATGAAGCACTTCAATTCTTATTCATTGACATGTTGTGCAAAACTCAATGACCCGGGGAATCTTGTTTCCTAAGCACGAGGGATTCACTTGTTGACCAATATCCTATCACATTCATTCATAAAGGGGATTTTAAAATTTTGAAAAATCAAGTCAATATAGTGTTTCATATTGGGGGGTAATTTGAGCGGGTTTATAGGTATTGGGGTGGGGAGGATGGGGGTGTGGTGCGTAGAGAAAGTGGATTTCATAGGTATTTTGGAGGTGCTATGGGTATTAGGCAGTGAGCAAGAAATCAATGCACAATCAACAATGGTGAAAATCTGTTTTGAAAGTAGAAATTGACAGTGAGGTTGTACCTTCACCCCTTACTAAGATTATTCAAATCCTTTGTATGACAAATGAGATTGATAACCAAAGCCTTGTTGATCCTCAAATCTACTAAGTCCTTCGTAAAGTCTCTCTTGTATATTTCTTTCCTATACTTAGAAAAAATTTCACTTTATCACGGGTTCATGAGTCATTTCCATTTTTGTCCAAACTTCTTCCTCCTCCAAAAAGCACCATCGTGTTACATCGTTCTCATTTCACACCCATACTTAGAAATTTTCATGAAATGCTTCATCGTGGATCTAAAGTAGTTCTTCAATTCACTTACTATCACCACGACCCTCATGTCTAACCAATTTTCCATACTTAGTCTATTTTCCATACTTCATTACCTCCACAATATTTCAACACTTAGTTGATTTTCAAGCTTCATCGCGAGTCCGCAATCATTTTATAATTCTTCCATACCCATCACTCCTCTGTCCGAGCTATCTACTTTTGATACTTAGTCATTTTTTGAATTTTTATCGTGGGTTCGCGATCATTTCATTTACGCTCTACTTACCACTTATCCTCTCCATCCGACCAATCCATCTCCCACACTTAGACTTCTTTTTCTATCTCCTCACTTCACTCCTCTCCATCCTCCGCAGGTTTGGATGGCCCTTCTCCCTTATCCTTTATCCTCACTCCATGCATCTGAACCCGATCCTCTCTTCTACATCATCATCCCTCCTTCCCCCCCTTCTCCTCTCATTCATCTCCCTTATTCTCCCTTCCTTAATATTATTCCAAACTTTATTCAACCAATGACACTATGACATGTTGAAACTTATGGTAACCTATCATAGTGAGACACATGGAGATGATTTAGCATTGATCGAGTGATGACAAGGATGTTGACTGGACGATGACTGGGCAAGTGGGCCATCAAAATTTTATTAATTCATAAGTTTCCTAAGGCTCAACCTCCATAAGCTCTTATGTTTCGCATTAATGTTATGAAATACTTTACTATATAAACACTACATTTTTAACTACCACATTGCATGTGGGATTTTAGAAGATGGATTTTAATGAAGAGCCAAGATTAATCCACAAATTTGATGGACAGTTGCTGAGCAATGATCTACTGGAGTTCATAACTCAAGATCCAGGTGTTGGTTTTGGACAAACTATACCTCATTGGAAAATTATTTCGATGAGGAATACGATGGAACGGATTTTAAGGTTTGAATTTGGCCAAAATTCTCTTAGAAATTGAAATAAAAGTCAGCGCAATTTCCATAGTTTGTTGGTAAATTTGTTTGGAACCTCAACTTCCCGAATCTATAACTTGAGATCCAGAACTCCAAATTGTGCACAAGAGGACTCATTGGAAATATAAAATGATGAATATTACTCATGGAATGGTTTGCTTGGATGATAGGTTAAATATCATGATCAAAAAATTAAAAGAAGGTTTGTTTTTTCAAGACAACCAGTTTAAATTTGGGAAATAAAAGTTTATTAAATAAAATTTTATTTAAGAACAAAATTGGTCCCACTTGGAGGAACAAATTTCAATGATATAAATTTATTAATAAGACTTCAATAAAGCATAAATTAAAAAGGTTACTCAGAGAAGGAAGCATGCTGAAAATTTTTAGAAGGAGAAAACCCTAACTACTTCAAGAAGTTTTCCCTAACTAATTCAAGAAGTTTTGAGAGTAGTTTTTAAAAAAATCAAGAGAAAGCACCATCTTGGGAATTTGGAAATCAGAAGTTTCTACACTGGTGAAGAGTCTGCGGGAAGCAAATCTCTATATTTCCAAGATTCTATGAATTGGTCTGCTTAAACTTTCCTCCCTACATTTTCTTCTTCTTTGTTTCTTTCCATCAAATCTTCCATGCTTGTATTGAAAACAAAAAGATTTGGGCATGAAAAACTGCTTCTCTAAAATCTTCAGTCATCTTGTAATATTTCTATTCCAAGGAGAAAAACCCCTGTTTGTAAAAAGAAGATGTGGTTTCTGTAATTTCCATTGAGACCTTGTTGAAGTTTTTTCAGTTCTCTTGTTTCATACATTATTGAACTTGTCATATTGGGTTATTGTTATAAGTTTCTCTTGCAAAGAACTGTTTTGGGGGATTACATTAGTGATTTCTCATACTTGAGTTGAAAGCATGTGACTTCAAATGTATTGCCCATCAAAATAACTTTTTGTGTTAAAATGAAATACTCATTTAAAGTTCTTTGAAGACATGTCTATTTTTACTTCATATTAAAAAATTCATAGCATATTCCAGATTCATTTTATTTTACAAGAAAGGAAGAATGTCTATTGAAAGGAGACTCCAAAACCTTGTGGAAACAAATTTCTAGTGACACACTTTATCTTTCTTTCTTTAAATGATATGATGTATACTTGTATATAAAAGTTTTCTTAGAAGATATTTTGGGGTTTTTTATTTAGCATTTACCCTTTGCTTTCATTATAGAGCCATACAAAGAATCTTCCAACAATTACAAAGACGTACCAACTTTATAAAAATGCAGGGGAATTTTATCCTCACGAGGTTGTTGTTTGGATCTTGATCAATCTAAACATCAACATTTTTGGTGACCATACTAGAGAATGATTTGTTTTCAAAACATATGAGGCTTTGTTTCATATCTAATTGAAGAACAAGAGTTTCCATGATTCAAAATTTCAAAAAAAAGATTCAAGAAGACAACTACTTGTTCTAGATGCACGAAATTTATAAAATAATTATTAAGATATATTTGAATGACCTCAAAAGGACCCAAGAACCATCAAATATTTGGGAAGATGAAATCCTTGATGATTCCATTGAAATAAATTTTAAAATCATTGGCAATTCCATTGGATAGATTCAAGAATCTCAAGAAGATCTATATTATGACTCCTTTAGAGAGTTTCTTTCATGTTGTGATGCTCCTTTTCCTTCTCTACCAATTGAACCCATCAATGTTTTTTCAAGACACGACAAAAGGGATAGATACCCAAAGAAGGAGGCGATTACGTAGAAACCCTTTAAATCTCTCAACCACATATTTTCAGATGCTTGATATTCCTATTGAAAATTTTTCCACATTCTTTGTGAATACTTCAAATGATGAAAAGCACTACTTATTTAGATTCAAAATCACATGTGATTTTTTATATCTCATTGAATATAATTTTACATGTCGATTATTTGTACAAAATCTGTGTGGGTATGCTTGTGAATGGTTCTATTCATTGTTGTCAGGGACCATTACCAGTCAGGATGCGTTAAAAACTTCATTCGCTAAAACGTTTTCCCACCCACCCTCTCCCATATGGGCATAAGACAATGAAGATTTCAAAATTTCATATATTCCATATGAATATATTTTGAGCAACCAGTTTGAGAATGAAATTGAGGAACCTCCACCAAATGCACATGAAGATTACAACCAACTTTCTCATGTGGAAAATGTTGCAAAAAATGATGAAAAGCCAAAAGAACATTGGCAACAAGAATAATTGGTGGAAGAAATTAATCTTGAGAACAATGATGGGCAATATTTTCATAGCATGAAGGAAGAATGCATTCAATACATTGTCAATAAATCAAGAATCTTTGTTGGAGATAAGGAGAAGAATGAAAATATTTCCAAATTAGATACTTCTCATCCAACCAAAGACAAAAACATTTTTGAGCAACCAAGGATTGATTTCATTGACTCATGGTTCCAAATCATTGTTGGCCAAGCAATGCAATCATAATTTCAACACATCTAGCTCAGTTTCCTTCTAGCACACTTTGGGCATGCTCTTGATTCCTTGGTAGCAACCCCAATATGTTCTCAAATTATGTAGTTCATTCCACAAATCAGTTGGATTCTTGAATGGCTCCATTGGAAATCTATCGACACCTAAAAGTGTCCCTTTCCTTCAAGTAGGATAGGGTAGGTAGATATTGTTTGTACATAGTTTGTTTCTTCATTCAATTTTTTTCATAATAAATAAGTTTCTAGATGGAGATAATGTTTGAATATGACTCCATAACCCAATGGAGAAGGCAGTCGATCAGATTCTGGTGTTGTTAGTAACCCACTAATGGTTACTATCCCATAGTTGGAGCCAATTGTTGACCCTCAAATTTTCTAAGTCCTTCATAAAGTTTCTCTTATATATTTCTTTCCTATACTTAGAAAAAAATTCTCTGTATTACAGGTTCATGAGTTATTTCCATTATTTTCCAAACTTTCGTCTCCTCCAAAATATACTATCGTGTTCAGTTGTTCTCATTTCACATCCATACTAAGATTTTTTTTTGAAATGCTCCATCACATGTATAAAACATTTCTATGATTCACTTACTATCATCATGACCCTCTTGTCTGACCAATTCTCCATACTTAGTCTATTTTCCATACTTCACTACTTCCACGATATTTCAAAACTTAGTCGATTTTCAAGCTTCACTGTAGGTCTGCGATCATTTTATAATTCTTCCATACCCATCACTCCACCGTATGACCGATACACTTTTGATACTTAGTCATTTTTAAAATTTTTACCGTGGGTCTACGATCATTTCATTTACGCTCTACTTACCACTTATCCTCTCCTTCTGATTGATCCATCTCCCATACTAAGATTTTTTTTCTATCTCCTCACTTCATTCCTCTCCATCCTCCATGGGTTTGAATTCCCCTTATCCCTTCTCCTTTCTTCTCACTCCATGCATCTAAATCCAATCCTCTCTCCCATGGCATCATTCCNTCATCCATCTCTTTTATTCTCCCTTCCTTAATATTATTCCAAAGTTTATTCAACCAATGACACTATGAAATGTGGAAACTTATGGAAACCTATCATAGTGAGATACATGGAGATGATCAGGAAGTGGTCGAATAATGACAAGGACGTTGACTGGGCAAGTGGGCCATCAAAATTGTATTAAGTCATAAATTTCCTAAGGTTTGACCTCCATAAGTTCTTATGTTTCACATTAATGTTATGAAACCCTTTACAATATAAAAACTACATTTTCAACTACCACAATGCATGTGGGATTTTAGAAGGAAAATTTTAATGAAGGGCTAATATTAATCCATGAATTTGATGGACAACTACAGAGCAATGATCTTTTGGAGGTCATATCTCAAGATTCGAGCATCGGTTTTGGACAAAATATACCTCATTGGAAAGGTAATTCAAAAAATAATATGATGGAATAGGTTTTAAGGTCTGAATTATAACACACTTCTCCCATAAATCGAAATAAAAATTGGCTCAATTTCCATGGTTTGCTGGTAAATTTGTTTGGAACCTCAACTTCCCGAGCCTATAACTTGAGATCCAAAATTCCAAATTGCACTAAAGAGGATTCATTGCAAATATGAAATGATGAATATTAATCCTATAATGGTTTCCATGGATAAGAGGTTAAATATCATGATCGAAAAACTAAAATAGAATCCACTTTTTCAAGATGACCAATTTAAATTTGAGAAATAAAAGTGTATTAAATAAAGTTTTATTTAAGGATGAAATTGGTACCACTTGATAGAAATTAGGGAAATAATATAATTAATAAGACCAATAAGATCAATAAATGGTGGTAAAGGAATAAGCCACTAATTTCCATATT
>SNQJ01S0018794.1:15329-39203 GCA_010110895.2 Picea sitchensis | reverse complement strand
TAAGACTACAACCATACAAACAGATGTCCCTCAAGCAAGCCAAGAAGGATAATAAATTATCACCAAAGTATTATGGCCCTTATAAGGTGTTGCAAAAGATTGGTACTATGGCATACAAATTGGAGTTGCCTGCATCCTCCCGAGTGCACCCAGTTTTCCATGTTTCATGCTTAAATAAGGTTATAGGTGACAAGATCCCAGTTCAAACTATATTTCCATAACTTGACTAGGAAGGAAAAATCATATTGGAGCCTGAAGCCATCACTGACACAAGAATTCACCAGCTGAGGAATAGATCCATTTCAGAGTATCTCATTAAGTGGAGGAAATTACATGCTGAAGATTCCACTTGGGAAGATGAGTATTTTATACAAAAGCATCTAGAATTACTCGAGCATTGCGAACAACACTTGTCTCAAGGGTAGGGGCATGTTAAGCCCTATATAGTGGCACATTACCCCGTAATTGGGGAATATTACATTAGTAATGTTATATTATTTATGTCGGCATGGGTCCATTAATTGTAATTGTACCTCCTAGTATCCTATATATACCAATGAGACATTTTCATTTGGAATCATCTTGTATTGGGAAATTTATGTGGTGTATAATGGAGGTTTCCCCCTCGAAGAGGCTTATTATCTGAAATTCTATCTTTTTCAAGGCGTTGAGTACTTATTTTGAGGTTTTTCTATGCTATCTTGATATTTGGTTCTTAACACCCGGGCACTCCAATCACAATCCCAATGATCACAAATGTGCTATGATACATACATTGTTATGATAAACCACTAGTCCTATAATATGATCTACACGCTCTGATACCAAATGATAGAAATTAGGGAAATAATATAATTATGAAAACCAAGAGGATTAAGAAATGGCGGTAAAGACATAAGCCACTAATTTCATCTTCATGTATTCACAATGTAAGTACATATAGTACAATAAACAATAACCATCGTTAATTGTCAATAACTAACATAAGATAACAAGATGGTATTAGGAATATGATTAGGAGTGTTGGCACAGGGGCAGACCTAGGGTTCAACACTACAACAGTGCACCAACAAAACCCTAACTACCAGCCCTTTTGACAACACCTTCGAAGCAAATGAAGTCTTACCCGAGGTAGAGGCAGGGGTGGTTACAAGAATCAGGTGTCTGCAACCTTAGTTGGTACACATATCTATGATTATGATACTTAATAGAACACTTAGCACCGTTAGTCCCTCAATATGCAATCAATATCCACTTCGTCGATAAAATAGAGCTTCACAACATTCACACTGATCTAATGTATTTAAGCACTTAGCATAGGTAAATAGATTAGATCTAGCAGATCAAGCACTAAGCATATTCATACATATGAGATATAACATTCTCACATATCATTAGCACTAAGCATAAGGAGATTTATCTAATCATCTCAAAGCACTTATCAAATAACATATAAACACATCAGAACATCACATAGAGTAGAGTAACACAATATTTACGTGGTTCACCCCCACCCTGGGGTTACGTCCACCAACTCTTCTTCTTTATTAGCTTCTTCAATAGGTTACATGCACAGAGCCTCAGAGCCCTTCTCTGTATAGGATAGAAGATCTACGCAGCTCACTAGATCCTTATTCCTTGCCTTACAACACAAAGCCTTCCACCATATGTTACATCCACTTGCACTTAGCTCTAAATGTCTCTCACAGTCTGCACAGAGCTTCCACAAAACCTACTTACACTTATCTTATCAAACTTACATCACATAGACTATCTTCCTTATATTTCCTAGTCATCTATTTATACATTACAAATTAGGCCTAATCATGGGTAAACCCATGGGTTGACATCCCAATCCCATTACATAATCCCAAAAAACCAAAAAGGACCCAAAAGTGGGGCCGAGATCCCTTGATCTCTACTTCGTCTTACGCTCCTCCTTCGACAAGCTGTCGAAGTCCAAAATAGGTCAACATGACCAAGAATATCCCAAAACTTGGTCAAGGGACAAGAGGCCCCCAACACTCACCCGTGACTCATCCCTTGTCACTCTAGTTTGACTAGTTCTACCTCGAACGCCTCGAGATGCTTCGACTTGTTGTTGTGCTACGACCTCTTTCTCGACAAACTACTGGATCACTATGTCGTTCACTGGCCCTTCTAGGCATTGTTTTGTTGTGGTGACAACCTATTCTAGCTCTGCTCCTTGACTCTCGATCTCTGTGAACAATTGGAACGCCTTATCTTGTACTAGTTGGAGCCATTGAGTGACTTCCATAACTTTGCTTTGAATTGTATGGATCTGTTGTTGGGCAGTGCATTTCTCTTTAGGCCGCTTCATTCTTTCTACGGCCGACAGGGCCTTCAGATGCACCTGTAGTGTGTCTGCGTGTTGCTTCACTTCCTTGAGTTGCGACTCTAGTGCCTGCAATTCCAGATTCTCAGTGAGGTTCTCATATGTTTGGGCATTACAGTTACTAAACTGCTTGCATTCCAGAGAAAGAGATTTTAGTCTTTCAACTGTGCTGTGGGTAGTTGCTTCTCGTTGGTCCCTTATGTCCTGTGGGGTCTCGGGCACAGTGCGTAGCTCTAAATATGCTATGCACTACTGGAGCTGTTGGATGGCTTTTGCGAGCTGATCTACTTGCTTCGTGACTTGATACTCTGCCTTTATTTCTATGACTGTCATAGAGCAAAGTGCTCTATTGACCGCTTCCTTTACTGCAAGTTGCTATGCTAGCAATTGTTCCTTGCCTTGCTGCAACTGTTCTTTTTCTTCATCCCACTTCGCTTGGAGAGCAAGATTTTCCTATTCTGCATCACTGTGTTGTTCGACAAGTACTCCTTATACTTGTGTCAAAGCCTGGGTGGCTTGCGCTGTTTCCTCTTGCACTCGTTGAAGGTGATCTTCAACTATATCAGCTATTCGGTGGAGTTGAGTTGGCTCATCTCCCATTCCTAGTGTTCCTAATGGTAGAGGCATAGTGGAGACTGCACAACTGGACTGTAGTGCCCACTCTACCCCTTGGATCTCGATCTCGATTCTATTGTACATCGCTTCCTGCTTAGCCTCTTGTTTCTCTGCTATCTCTAGCGAAGCATCATTCAGGGAAGCTACGATGAAAACAAAGTCATCTGGGGTGAGGATAGTCTACAACTTGGTCATTGTTTCTTTCGACTTCTTCTAGGAAGAAGGATTAGGAGGGGAAACCTTCCTTTTCTTCAAGGGGTCCTCCTCATCTCTAGGCGGTGTTACCTGGCCTTTCTTTTTCTCGTCTTCTGTGCCATCTATCTCTTTGCCATCACCCCTTTCTCCGGTGAGATGGAAGCAGTCTTCACATATGTACTGTCTAAATCCTAGACCTCTTCAGTCTTATTTATCTTTCTAGGTCCGGGTGTATCCGACACAGTTTATGGGCTGTCTATGTCAGATATCTCCGTAGGTTCTGTTGGAATAAGGAGGTCCTCCAACCATTCCTTGGTGATCTCCTCCAAGTCCTCCTCCATTAGCTTGTATTAGGATTGTAGTTGTTTCTTATTTCCATCGATGCGCGCTGTGATATAAATGAAATTCCTATCAGCGTTGAACTTCATCAAAGGTCGGAACTTGTGTAAAGTATTCGGATTTATGTGAGGCTTAGACTGTATGGCTACCTTCAACTGGTTTTATTATGTGTGGAACACGACATTTGACTACCATTGCTTATTCATGTCATTGGAATACCACAGTGTACTGAACTTCGTGGCCAAAGGTTCAAAGGGATCGATGTTCAGGAAGGTCGCACCTTCCAGCATCTCCCAGGCAGTGAAAGAGATCAGGATCAATAGCCAGCTAAAATGAAATTCGTACCCTTGATCCTAGGCTTATCTGTAGTTGATTTCTAATTGGTTCACCAGGTACTGTGCCCAATTCATTTGTAAGCCCTCCACGCACTTCCCTGCGAGGTCGACTACAAAATCAGTGACTTGGGTGGGTCGGTTATTTCGTACTAACTTTCCTGTGATCAATTGATAGGTGAGGCACACCACATTTCTCTGGATAGAAGCTACCTTGTAGCCTCACATGCCCTTCTCGACATCACCGTAGGTGTCCTTGATCCTTTGTGCGAGAGCGTGATCCATGGTTTCTTTGGGATAGAAATCCTGTGGGTCAGGGCCTTGCATACTTAGCTTTGTGATCCGATCGATCAACGTCGGATCCATTGCAATACGATGGTTTAACCACAAGTATCTGCCATGGTAAAAAGACAGTAGTAGCTTGACACATGCATTCACCTCTTGGTGTCTTTCGAAGTGAGGAATCTTCATGACGTTGAGCAGTGTAGACTGCACGAGGTTCATAGTCCATGATTGAGGGATGATCTTCGAATTCTTTCCCTTTGTTCTTGTCAGGTACTTATGTGGGGCAAGTATGTTGTAGACCTTCCTGTTGCCAAGGTTGAAGTCACTAAACTTCAACGCTGCAATCTTTTCTTGGTCTGCGTGAACTCCACGTATCACCTTTAGGAGGTACGCAGTGACCAAGGTGTACTTAAAGTCTCTAGTCAAACTGTCTCGATTTATTGCAACGCTCAGAAGTGGTAGATAGGCGGGTAATATACTTGAAATAAATTTAACATTCCTGAGATCATCCCTGTTCTTGGTTCGCTTCTCATGTGATGGTCGGGATGGTTTGGATTGAGAAGTTGACGGAGATGCTTGCACTGTCTTTGTGGATGAATCCTGTACACCTACAGATAATCCTCTCTCTGACATGACTCTTTCAGTCATCATGTTGAGGAGTACTTCTATCATTGATTCTTCGACTGCATTGAGCTCGTCAGACATACGTGCTCGGGATTAATTAGATCGGCGTCAAATTGACTTAGACACTACACTAGAAAAAACAACAAGAGAGAAATGATGACTGTATACAATTCACTTAGTCTGCGGGCTCAAACTCTTGGTTAGAAAAAGTGTTCTCGGTGCATGGTGCGACGGGATAAATAGGTAACTCGGAAACGAGTCTCTTGCAACGGGTATGAAGACTTCCTTAACTCTGTTTGGTCCGTTATGGTGAGGTCCAATGGTCTGGTGTTGAGCCTTAAATGCCTTTATACTCGTTCGGGGTGGTATTTGAATGGTTATAATGTCCTCAATGGATATAATGCTTCACCATGGTGAAGTGCCATGTGTCATTTTTCTGATATCCCGACGAAGCTCCAATTTTGCAAATTTTCCTCCTGCGAAGTTCCCTTTGGAACCTTCTGTAACTTTTCAATCTTGGCCCTCTTCTTACTTAGCTTTCTATCCTTCTTTCCAGAGAGCTTTGTCTTAGTATGTATTTTTCCATTCTGATTCTTATCTTCGTTTGACATAGTCACTTCGCACTGTTGAGATTATTTCCTAGGATTAAGGGGTAATACCTCTTCTTTATCTGGGATAGGTACTTTAGTCTTCTGTGTGTCTTCTAATGTTCTTGCATCTTCGACATATGGGTCTCTAGTGTTAAATAGCTTCGATCTGTTATCCTGTTCTTCATTCAAGTGTGTGATCCTTCTGGTCATGAAATATTTTAACTCTTGTTTCTTTTGCTCCAAAAATTCTTCTTCTTCCTTTCCTCTGGCTTGATCTCTATCAATCCAAGGTTTTCCTAATAACATGGTAAACGAGGTGTTGTCTTCAATAAATTTAATAATCTCAAAATCTTCTTCTGTCAAAGTTCCATTGGCATTCATATGTATCTGAGTGAGCCTTCCACATAGGTTTACCAGTTTTCCTTTGAATAATCTTATTCCTCCTAATGAAGGAATCATAGAAGGACTCCCTATAGCTTCCCAAGTTCTCTCTGTCATGATATTCACCTGTTTTTCTTCATCCAGAACACAGTCAATGTCGAAGTCTCATATTCTTGCTTCGATGCATTCTTTTTCTTTGAAGATCTTTGATAAGCTGATATATTGGTGGTCATTCAGGGTTTCGTTCATCTGTAAAAATACTTTCTCTGATTCTTTCTGGGATTCTTCCATTTCTGGATCTACCTTAGGGTTTTCTTGGTTCAGATTCATTCCATACTTTTAGAAACACAAATTTCCACTTATATTACTTTTACAAAGTACAAAACTTTCAGATCTAGAATTTTTCTACTATTCTTACCTTTATCAGAGCACATAGCTTACATATCTTACCTCTTTTCTTCAGATCTGGCCTCTTTTCCTTAGATCTGACCTTCCTCTTGGCACAAAGATTCATAGGTCAAGTAGAATACTGCGCACTAGGGTAGCATATCTACGCGCAGGGTTTTCACAACTTTAGGAGGAATCTTTGCACAAAGATTCTTCTTTATCGGTTCCCAGCAATCATAGTTTCAGGTCTGACAATGGAACCATTTGTTGGCACAAGGGCAGACCCAGGGTTCAATGCTACAAAAATGCACCAACAAAACCCTAACTACCAACCCTTTCAACAACAACTACGAAGAAGATGAAGTCTCACCCGAGGTAGAGGCAGGGGTGGTTGCAAGAATCGGGTGTCTGCAACCTTAGCTGGGAAACAGATCTATGATTATGATACTTAATAAAACACTTAGCACCGTCAGTTCCTCAATATGCAATCAATATCCACTTCGTCAATAAAACAGAGCTTCACAACATTCACATTGATCTAATGTATTTAAGCACTTAACATAGGTAAATAGATGAGATCTAGCAGATCAAGAACTAAGCATATTCATACAGATCAGATCTAACATTCTCACATATCATTAGCACTAAGCATAAGCAGATTTATCTAATCATCTCAAAGCACTTAGAAAATAACATATAAACGCATCATAACATCACACAGATTAGAGTAACACAATATTTACGTGGTTCACCCCCACCCCAGGGCTACGTCCACCAACTCTTCTTCTTTATTAGCTTCTTCAATAGGTTACATGCACAGAGCCTCATAACCCTTCTTCGTATAGGACAGAAGATCTGCACAGCTCACTAGATCCTTCTTCCTTGCGTTATAACACAAAGCCTTCCACCATATGTTACAACCACTTGCACTTAGCTCTACAAGTCTCTCACAGTCTGCACAGAGTTTCTACAAAACCTACTTGCACTTATCTTATCAACCTTACATCACATAGACTATCTTCCTTATATTGCCTAGTCATCTATTTATACATTACAAATTAGGCCTAAGCATGGGTAAACCCATGGGCTGACATTCCAATCCCGTTACATAATCCAAAAAACCCAAAAGTGGGGCCAAGATCCCTTGATCTCTGCTTCGTCTTGCGCTCCTCCTTCGACAGGCTGTCGAAGTCGAAAATAGATCAACATGACCAAGAATCTCCCAAAACTTTGTCAAGGGCCAACAAGGAGCAGTGATGCTAACACCACTTGGAGGAACTAATTTCAATAACACAAAGTCATTAATAAGACTTCAATAAAGCATTAATTAAAGCAGTTACTCCAAGAAGGAAGGGTGTGGACAATTTCTAGAAGGAGAAAACCCTAACTACTTCAAGAAGTTTTCCCTAACTAATTCAAGAAGTTTTGAGAGTAGTTTTTAAACAAGGCAAGAGAAAGCATCATCTTGGGAATTTTGCAGTCAGAAGTTTCTACAATGTTGAAGAGATTGCAAGAAGCAAAGCTCTATATTTCCAAGGTTCTATGAATTGTCCTGCTTAAAATTTCCTCCCTATGTTTTCTTCTTCTTTGTTTCTTTCCATCAAATCTCCCACACTTGTATTGAAAACATGAGGATTTGGGTCTGAGCAGTTTTTTCTCTAAAATATCCAGTCATATTGTAATATTTTTGGTCCAAGGAGAAAAACCCTCTCTTGTAAAAAGTAGATGTAATTCATGTAATTTTCATTGAGACCTTTTCAAATTTGTTTCAGTTCTCATGTTTCAGACATTATTGAACTTGTCGTATTGGGTTATTGTTATAAGTTTCTCCCGCAAAGAACTATTTTCGGGCATTACATTAATGATTTCTAAAACTTGAGTTGAAAGCATGCGATTTCAAATGTATTTCCTATTTTGAGTTCTAAATGAAATACTCATTTAATTTTCTTTGAAGACCTGTCTATTTTTTCTTCATCTTCCAAAAGTCATAGCAGATTCCAAATTCATTTTATTTTACAAGAAAGGAAGAATGCAATTAGGGGAAATTTCATTATAAAATGTAACCTCGAACCCTAATACAGATTCCATGTCATATTCTAATATCCAATCAAAACACTTTAAAATTCAGAAGAGGTGCATGTTGAAGGCCATTTTTTATTATATAATTTGGAGATAGGTGGAACTTTTTATTAATATAATTTGTCCACTCTAAGCTTGATCGCTACCCAGGATGCCTGAAATCATCTTGGATATCAAGAGTGAAATCGATATGCTAATTAGTTTTCCAGTAGTTTTGGTAAATGAGAGATCGTGTATCCTAATGATATTTATTAATGCATTCACACTTTTTCTTATTAACAGTGATAATTTTAATTTTTTTGAAACACGGGTTTTCCTAGGTATTGTTTTTAAACATGGGTTTTCCTAGGTTTATTACTTAGTATTTCACTTTTAAACATGTATTTTCCTAGGTTTAATACTTAGTAAAATACTCCACATCACAATTTATATATATATATATATATAGAGAAGAGTATATATATAGAGATATATATATATATATATATATATATAGAAATATATATATATAGAAATATATATAATGATATATAAAAAAATATGATATATATTTTAGCTCTGGGAGCATTTTCAATTTCTCACCATAGTAGATCGCTTCTACAATTCAGAGAAGCGTCTATGGGTCTTCTAATATTTTCTCGCTGAAAAAGTCAACAAGAAATATGCCTTAACTTAGTTTTCCTTTAAATAAATTGGACAATAAATATTAATCTATTATCTCATAATTACCTGAAATAATTAACTGAAATGACAAATCAGTTAGCTATAGTAAACTCAAGTTCAAAGGCTGATCGGTGGGACATGTAAGTCGAATTAATTGTAACTAAGTGACTTGAAGTTGTAAAAAATTTATAAGTGTAGTTATGTGAGTTTTGAAATAGTTTAAATCAATTAAGTGAGTTAAGATCAAGAAAATTAGCTGTAACCCAACTTACACTAGTGAGAGTTTAGTGAATTAATTATTAATTAATTCACATCTTGGGTGATCTCACATGCAACTCAAGATTTACCACTAACTGCCATGCATGTCAGATCAAGTGGAAACCTAGTTGAGATAACAAGTGAAAGTGACGGCCATAGTCAGCTTTGTGACATTAGTGAGTGCCCTCATGCAATCACACACACAATGGATATGCCCATGAACAATGCGTAGCCTAGTCAAGAGGAATTCAAACGCTTGCAGGGTTTTCCATTGCGATTGCCCAGAGTAGGCAGGTTGTCTGGAGGCAGAATTGACACATGTATTTGCTGGTTTTTGTATGACAGTGTGAGATGATTGCATTAAAATCGAGCTCTTGATTAGAGTTTCAGGCGAGATTGTTTCATGATCCATGATATACATAATATATGATATGGGTTTTAGATTTATGCTTTCTCCGTAAAACATTTGTGTTATGTGCAATTGATATTTTCTCCGATAATAAATTGGTGATCGTGTTTTAAGTTCCACAAAAATATTAGTAAAAGAGATTCTCGGTATTTAACAAGGGCATATAATTTTTAGATCAGGAAAATCCAGGCAATACACAATTTATGCATTAAAATTTCTACATGGTATGAGAGTGCAAAAGATTGCAAAAGTGGAGTTTGTGATTGGATAGAATTTGAATTAGCAGAAAGACTTTCTTGGTGCTAAAGCTGATTCAAGATCAAAACGGATTTCAATGGCTTGAGTTTAGAGCACCGGTAGCCCAAACTACATTTGAAGGACGATGGAGGCGATTTGAATACAAATGGTTTGAAGGAAATTCCATTGACAAAGATGTAAGTTCCTAATCCGTATTAGATGCAGTTAAATATTGATGTACGGTAAAAAGAAAGTAAGAGAGAGGATATTTTTGAGGGGAGAGTGACGACCATCATTGTTTGAACTCCATGTGGAAAGCCACACCATATGCAATGTGGAAGGTTTTGATAGATATTTTCCAAACAACAGTAGTGACCATAGGAAATTGGCACCCAAAGATAAACTCAGGAAGATCATGGATGGAGAAGGGCTTTACCCATTCCCAAAACATTCGGCCAAAAGTTTCTCCTAATGTTGGACAATGGGAGTGTGGGAATAATAGTCATTGATGATGATTTGGTGAGTTTGGTAATCGCTAGGACTTCCCAAGAGTTTGCATAGTTATCAAGACTCTATCAACGGAACGAAGTACCGCTAATTTGAACCACTCATGGTCGGATCTAGTGCGTGAGGAGTTCATAATTAACACTAGAGAGATGCATTCTTCATCAAAGCATGATGATGAAGAGGATTGTGGACCGCCAAAGCAAGTGAGAGGGAAGAGAAGAAATCGATTCAAAATTTTGAGTCTAAAGTCAAGAAGTTAGATTTGTCCAAAGTGAAGTGTTTTCATTGTCACCAACATGGGCATCTCACCACTAACCCGCCCGCACGTAAGAAGCGAAGAAACAGCTGCCTGGATTGTGATGAGGACCCTAGCCGCCTCAAGTTCATTTGGATCGATGTGGTATTTAATAGCGGCTTCCTTCCACATGATGGGAGATAAGGAGCTTTACAGTGACTTGGAGGAGAAATATCTCAAAATTCATATTGATATGGACAATGATGGATGATGCAGTGCGACTGGCATTGGTACCATTACCTTCGAGGGAGTCGCAAACCATTTCAATTGAATAATGTTATGCATTTTCCAGGTCAGAGGAAAAACCTTGTCTCAATCGCAATGTTGGAGGATAAAGGCTATGACATTGTTTTCGATGGTGCGATTTCATGTACATGTCGCACGGTTCAAGTCAAAATGATAGGGATTCAAGTTAAGAATATCTACAAGATGGAGGTAGATGGTTGCACCGCCATGATGGGCAAGTCAAAAAGTGGTGAGTCGGTATGAGGGTGAATTATGGCATAGCGATTGGGCCATCTTCATCATGGAGCCTTTGAAAATCATGCAAAAAAATATCTAATCGAATTTCTAATGGGGAACACTTTCTCGTGATAGATCAAAGGTAAGGGTTGTTCATTAAAAGTATAAAAGCAACCCTTCATGAAGTGTGCGCGAGAACCGTATTTCGGGTGATCATGGAGAGAGCCCAATATAGACGCAGGTGGACCATTTGGTTGCTTCAACAAAACATAAGTATTATGTTATTTTGTTGATGGTGTTTCTCGTAAATGCTGGATCTTCTTAATGCAGAGGAATGATCAAACATTATCAAAGTTATGTGAGTTTAAAGCATTGGTAGAGAAAGAGCCAGGGAAGCAAGTGAAGGATAATGAGGAGTGATAATGGTGGAGAATACATCTCTAATGAATTCAAAGACTTCAAAGAAAGAAGGAATTTGAAGAGAACTCATAGTGCCTCATAACCCACAACAAAATGGAATCACAGAGGAAGAATAGAACCATCGCAGGTAAACGTTTACACAGCCATTGAGTGGGCCTACCAATGCATTTTGTACGGAAGTACGTAATAATCGCCATTTATGTGCAAAACCATTGTCCCTCATAGAGTACTGGCATGAGTACACCGGTTAAGACGGACCCGGTAAGAAACCCGATGTTTCACACTTTAAGATTTTTAGCTCATCTATTTATGTGCATATGAACAAGGATGCCAGGAAGAAAATGGAATTGACCACTGAAGTTGGGATATTTGTGGCAAAAGAAACACCCATTAATTATCGTGTGTATTTTCCGAGTAGTAAGATGACTGTTATGCGATCGGATATAAAATTCAATGAGGGGAAAGCCATGCTATTGTCCCTGAGAGGGAGTTGGACTTGCATGCAAAGTTGGAAGAACTGCTCATTCCCAAAGATGAGTCTTAAGATGTGGATCAACCACATGAGGGAGGCCTCATGGAGTGGAGGAAGCCACTGGCAAAGCCATCCATCGAAAATGGCAGAAAGCACACCACAAAATTGATACATTGAGACTAGATGCTACACAAAATATAGGAGCCCCTATTACACAACACAGGCAGAGACAGTCTCCTGACCGATTTACTCGATACATGGCTCTCATGAGAAAAATGTATTGTGACTCCGAACCATCTTTCGTGAAGTTGTGAAGGATCCCAATTTGGTTACGCCGTGGGAGAGTATGACTCCATTGTCAAAAAAGTGCATGGGAAATTGTCCAAGCACCGGTCGACAAATCGTTTGTAGGTTCGAGATGGATCTACAAGGTAAAACAAGATGTTGATGGGAGTGTGGAGAAACATAAGGCTAGGTTTGTGGCCTGGGATTCTGCTAGATCGAGGGGATATATTATGATGAGACGTTGGACCATCGCAGCAGCCCATAAGATCCATCGCTAGACCCTCGAGCGTATGGCTCGATCATCGATGGATGTAAACCGGTTTCAATGGGATCATTGAGGAAGAAGTGTACATTGAGAATCCAAAAGGTTTTGAGACCTTTGACATGGAGTCAGATGTGTGAAGACTCAAGAGAGCTTGTAAGGGCTGAAGCTAGCAACCCATACTTTGTACACCTCGTGATAGACAACTATTTCACTGCACTAGGCTTCACTAAAAGTGAAGCGGATGAAAACCTGTACCAAATTGTGGTGGAGGGTAAGATTTCCGGAATCATTGCTCTTTATGTTGATGATTTAAATACTAACTAGTGATGAGTAGCTGATGCTACCTGATGCGTTGAGGACATTGCAAAGGATTTCAAGATGAAGGATTTGGGGTCATTCTTCATTACTCTTTGGATTATAAATATGGCGTTAGATGCGAACTTGTGTCTCAAGGCAAGTATGCAAGGGGATACTGGGTAAGTTTCAATATGGAGGGATGGAAACCCATGGATATTCCTCTTCCAAGAAACTAGAGGAAAGCGGATGCTACTTCGGAGAGGTAGTGGATGCTACTATCTATCAACGTAGCTATTGGTTTTCTAATGTATTTAGTGAATAGGAGACCAAACATTTGCTATGCGCTTAACCAAACCGAGTCAAGCTGGTTAAGCCTACCAAGCTCTTGAAGCGCGTAAGCATGCTCATGAGATACCTGAGGGGGAACATCTGAGTATGGCTTGTGGTACAAACAAATGGATGAGGTGAAGTTGCATGGCTTCACCTGGGATGCATTGGGCGACAATCCACCGCATTGTAAATAACACATCAAGGGGATATTTGATCTGGATCTACGCTTGTTTCTTGATATTTAGAGATCCATGTCAACGTACTGGAAACAAAATACATGGCAAACAGCCTATGGTGCATGTGAGGCTATCTAGATGAGAAATATCCTGGTTGGCTTGTTTGCCCTCACGATCCCACGCTGATTCACATTAGATACCTTAGAGTTGCATTAAAATCTCAACTAATCTTGTTTTCATGATAGATCTAAGCATATATATATATATATATATATATATATCTGTATCATCATATAAGAGATTGTGTGAAACTAAAGATCATGTTGCTTCAATACAATCCTACAGAAGATCGGGATGCAGACATTCCGACAAAGGTGCTCACCAGGAGAAAAAATTGAATATCATAGAGACATGATGGGGTGAAGGATAATCCCTTCTTGTTGAGAGGGAGGTTGAAAAGTCAACAAGAAATGTGTGTCTAATTTATTTTTCCTTAAATAAATTGGTCAATAAATATTATTAATCTATTATCCTCAAATATTTGAAATAATTAACTCAAATGGAAAACCGCTAGCTTGTGGAAATTTGAGTTCAAAGGTTGACTTGTGGGACTTGGAAGTCGAATTAGTTGTAACTAAGTGACTTGAAGTTGTAACAGAGTTATAAGTGTAGTTATGTGAGTTGTGAAGTAGTTTAACTCAGTTAAGTGAGTTAAGCTTAGTTGTACTAGTTGTAGCTGAACTTATGATATAGGATAATCCCCCTATTGACAAGTTGATTTCCTCTTGGATACTAGACCCCTATGACCAAGACAAAAAAGTGCTATTGTGGACACTGACTTTACTTTTCATGAAGCTAAACTATCAAAGAAGGAAAAGGAAGAATAGTAAATACCTTTTTACCGACGTTTGTCCTCACTCGATCTAGACTGATATTGATCTCCAAGTTCTTCAAGAAGTCCTGTAATACAATGAGAAACAACAACGATACTTCCTACTCTACCATGATTAGCTTAATAATGGATCTATGAAAGAAACAAGTTCATGAAACATACACAAAATTTAAAGGAAACATGCCAAGCATAGATTTATATTAATGAGAACAAAGTAGTGATTACAACCATGGATGTAGGTGCAACAGCTTCACCAAGCTCCCTTTGTCTAGAACCTTGCTTGAATAATCCACACACAGAATGTTGATGCTTCAAATGATATATCTCTTATGAGATCATAAGTTAGATGCTTCACAATGTCTCCATCTCGTCAATACCACTTACAAGATCATAAGTTTTGTATCTCTATTTCTCCATCTCCCCTTTTTTAGCATGAGAATGCCTCCTTATATAGGCTTGGAGAGGCCTAACCACTTGAGATATGTTTGGGATAAGTTGAGGGTTCCTCTCCTTCAGTTGTGGATCTTCCCTAAGATCATTCCTTGACCTCAGATTCGAATCCAACCAACTTCAAAGATTGAGGGGATTCTTCCCTGATTTACCTCAACAAACCAAAATTCACTCAGAAAGGGTAGCTCTCCCCCAAAAGGGTGCACAAAGAAATTCAATGCTCCCCCAAAGAAGGTCAAGGAGCGTCGATGCTCCCTGACAGTGGGTAGGGGAGCGATGCTTTCCAAAAATCATTTTTAAGTGGTTTTCTTCATGGAAAATGCTCTGTACTCTTCATCAAATGATTCCTCTTCCTTAAACCAGTCTTCGAAGGTATCTTAAGTGTCCTTATGATGTCGTTAGAGACACAACATAGGAAATATGACAGTATTATGTTTGTGAAACTTGCGACCAAAATGCGACACTTGCAACAATGACGATGACGACAATGGGTCATCATTGAAGTGAGTAATTTTGAGGTGTAATAGATTGCCCTCCAAAGTACAAAGTTAGAAGGCAAGAACTGATGACTGAAGTATTTTGTAGAATTTTTCAAGGAAGGGTTAGGACTTAGAGAACCTGATAGAAGCTGCACATAATCATCAAACAAATATTATGACATGTTTCAAACCAAAGGCAGGGATACCTATGCTTGGGTGATAAAGACTTGCAAGGTATGACCGCCATAAAATATACTGTGGATCCATAATTGTATTAGAAAAATGGTATAGCCACCCAAGATACAATGTGGATCTATACTCCCATGACATGAACTGATCATAGCCATGAAAAATACACAGTGGATCTACGAGACGACAAAACATAGCCACAAACCAATACAAAGTGGATCTATGTGATAGTATATGTGTCGATATTCAAGAGAAACTTTGTCGCAACCTAGGAAAAGTAAATATAAGAGTTATGAATCAACCTATGGTATTCTTACCGATCCCAATGTAGTACTAATCTAACCATGTGAATAGATGTCCTGATGTCAAACATGGCAGAAGCCACTTGATTACCGGTCAATGAGGTAAACCGTTAACAAGCAAGAAGGAAATCACCATTGATGTCAATGATTCCCAAGGTACTCTAGTACATTCCAATGAATGTGAATGAATGATATGAATTCAAACATTCATGGAATCATCTGATCAGAGGCCAATGATGTAAACCCATTGTCAGACGTGAGGAGGGCTGCCATTGAGGCAATCAGGTCCCAAGGTAATAATTAGTTTCTAAGTCTAGTTATTGGATAATGTGCTGAAGTCAACAGGAACAAACTCGTCAAAGGAGGGCCTTGATGTATCCCCCATCAACGACAGGAAACAAACACAAAGATGTAAATTGGTGAATAAAATGAACATGGACTAACATGGGTATTGAAACAGGAATTTGTGATGGTTGACTCTTGAGGTAGATAATTCCCTTGAACACTGAGGCATGACAACAGAAACTTGTCAGGGACCAAAACATGATGATGCAATGGATACTGTGACTTTCATCTGGTGACCCAAAGGACCAAAGAGACTCAAAGGATTGGTTCAATGCAGAGGTTCAGTGGATTGAAATGCGTGCAAAGATAAAATGTTGTGTTCAAGGGAAACTATAAGGATTACTAGTAATGTTCTCAAAAACTGCTTGGCTTGCTTCCTTCAATTTTTCCCCCCATCTAGATAGACGAGTACCTCTTTTTGGTTTAACGAGATCGAGGAGGGTAACACATGCTCGATATAACTCACCTTCGGTAAATTCCTCTTCCTTTGTTTAACGAACTGGAAGAAGTAAGGGTTCAGTCCCGTATGGGCCCTTCAATGTATGATTATTTAATGAGTCCAGAGAAGGTAAACTCGGTTGTTTTTCATATTTAGAGAGTCCGAAAATGACTTAAAGAAGACTCCAGTGTTGTCATTTTTCATAATATTAGTCTCGCGAGGCCGAAAAAGAGATAAATTATCACTCGAAAGATGCCCTTTCAAACCTTTTAACGAGTGGGAAAGAAAGCAAGATCACTCGGCAATCTTTTCATGTTTAGAGAGTCTGAAAAGATCTTAAAAGAGACTCCAAGGGGTTCCTTTTTTGTATAACCTTTACGAGTCTGAAAAAGTGATAAAAGTCTACTTAGTTACATTCTCATGTATTTTTGAGCGTCAGAAAGAAATAAGACCATGCTCAATACTCTGCCCCCAACTTGAAAGCTAGTTTCTTAACTCCAGAATGATCATCAAAGATTGGAGACATGCCCCTCGAGCTTCAATTCATTCACCGACTTTGAGGTTGTCACCAATTTCTGTATTAGATGGAGAAAAAGGACACAAGTGGATGAAATGAATGTTCAAAAACGAGACCTAATGAAAGACTCAACTTGACATCCATGAGATCTGGCGAAAGACTTGACCTGACAGGAGAGGTGACTGTTTCATTTTTTAACAAGCTTGACACAGGAAAGGAACTATGCTCAAGGCTCTGGGTTCAATCCCTAGATTTTTGTTTCATTTTTTAATGAGCTTGTTACAGAGAGGAAAAATTATGCTCGTAGCCTCTATTTCATTTTTTAACGATCTTTCCACAGAGAGGGAAACTATTCTCATGAACTCTCCTTGATCATGTCTTCCAAGAGGATAATGCTTTGGAAGGACACCATGTCAAGGGAAAAAACTCGATCATGTCTTCCAAGAGATCTTCACTGGATGGAAGAAGAATGCTCTGGAAGGAACACATGTCGAGGGTCTCGTCAGGGGTAAGGAGATTAGGCTCCAATAACCCTACCGAAGAGATCACCATGTCAACTACCAGATCCAAATCATCATAAGTTTAAGTCATGGGAGACAATGCGACATAATTGACTTGTGGCAGGGGTGATACCAACTGCATATAAGACCCGTTTAGGGAGGTCATTGGGTTGGTAATCAAGTCAGGACTAACACATAAAATTTTATCAATAGTCACCATTATTCCATTATGTGGGAAAGATATCACACAAAAAAGAGTGGACACAATAACTTTCATAGCATAGACATAATCTCACCCAAGGATTAAATCTAAATCCAAGGGGTCCTGGGCTACCATAACGTCAATAAAGATAGTTTTCCCTCCCAAAGTTACGGGAAATTGGGGAAGGAGACCTAAAGGGTGGCTGGTTATTCTATTAAAAGTGAACAAAGTATGGGTAATTGACACAAGCTTAGGATAACCCAAAGCTTTCCAAGCAATAGAGGACAAAATACTAACAGCTGAGCCTTCATCTATTAGTGCATGAGGAACGTCCCGACCACAAACCTGTACTGGAATCTTGAAAGGAATGTGAGAGGGAAGATGGGGTCCAGTTAGCACACCTTAATAAAAAAGGATGGCCTCATTACTTGGAGGGGTTTTCATAGGAGAAGGAGGAATGCCCCCTGGCACAGTAGATCCTGTATCAACGAGAAAAACGTGGGCAACATCAGGTTTCATCTCTAGAGGGAGAGTAGGATCGACCTATGGTGGAACCAGATCGACCACTTTGGCACTCTTCATAGGAGGCGTGGGATTGACCGATGAGGTAACTGGAGCAACCACTTTGGCACTCCTCAATGGAGGAGTGGGATCGACCGATGGTGGAACCAGATCGACCACTTTGGTTTCACTCTTTTGATGAAGAATGGGG
This sequence comes from Picea sitchensis, assembly GCA_010110895.2. NCBI lineage: Eukaryota > Viridiplantae > Streptophyta > Pinopsida > Pinales > Pinaceae > Picea > Picea sitchensis. The sequence continues at coordinate 20,917 of SNQJ01S0018794.1, read as the reverse complement.
TTGATCGATGATGGAACTGGATCAACTACTTGGGTTTGTGGTTCAATCAAGTAGGAAACTATATTGACCACCTAATCAATCAGACTGACCGAGGATGGAACCAGATTGACTAGTCCCTCAACTAACAATGGGTTGGGGGAAATCTTACGATAACCAATTGGAAGTTGAAGATTTTCCAAAAGAGAAGAAGCCTTGTCCATACGAGGACAAAGGTGATAATAATGATCACCATCTCATAAAATACAAGGAAATTTGACAGTTGTCTTCTTCTTACCAAACTTAACGTCACTAGTTGACGAGGTGTCACTAGCATGTCTAGAAGGGGCCGATGATGTGGAGGACCACATTTCTAGGACCTTGGGAATACCAGGGAAATCTCTTAGAAAATGGTCACCCTTACAAATACTGCAAGGGAATTTGGGTTTTAGATTATTTGTTGTAGTCTTATCGACCTCATCAACACTCCCAGTACTATTAATAGTAGCTGGTTTCTTGGATCCAACATCTGATACAGTTGGAGGCTTGGTCTTTTTTAGGTTCTTCTTCTTCTTCTCTTTCTATTTCTTCTTCTTCTTATCAACTTGGATACTCACTTTAGATCTTTCACTAGGTGAATAAGGAGAAATGGAAGGAGAATTAATGGGTGAAGAAGGTGAAAAATTGACATGAGGTTGATGTGTGGGTGGTGTGCTTACATCTGAAGCACTTGTTGCATTCAAGGTTACCGGAGTGGAAAAAAACCATACTGGTAACCCAATTGTGAGACCTGGAAGGCTCAAAGTAGCGATGTAAGGAGGATCAATGTTTCCATAATAAGGAAAAACAAAGGGTTCCTTTGGCAAAGGGGTTCCTTCATTGGTGATTCCAGGAATTGACGCCATAAAAATAAATATCCAACCTAGATTATGCTAGGGAGAACAAACAACACACGCTAAAAATCTAGTAAGCAAGCAAGCAAACAAAACCTTCTCACAATGAGCACACTAGTTGTGATGAAATCCAACGTCGTGGGAACAAAGTAAGAAGGGGTTGAGATAGAGAGGGTGGAAAAGTTACGTTGACAACCTACTTAATGGACTTACACCCTGGTGCAAGCTCCCACACATAATCGTGGGTATACCCTCAGAGGAGCCCGAGTGAGTTTGGCTAACGTCGATTCCAGGTACCATGAAGACTTGTGCCTCCACAGTCACCTTGTGTAAATACCCTAAATATATAGGCCACTAAGGTTACCAACTACAACAGTGATGCCTGGGGAAACAATCAACAGTCCAATCCACACGCAAGGGAAGGGTATCTAGCCCAAAATCAACTTGAAAGGCTTCCACTGATCATTGTGGGTATACCTTCAAGTGACCCCCATAATATGGACAATCTCTACACCAAGACCAACAAAGCAGGGTGAGTAACTCTTCTAGTCTTAATTTGACCTTGTGATTGACCCTTGTGTGAGAAGGGCTTCCTAGGAAAAAATGTAGCAATTGGATTTCACCGCTCCCTAACACAAGATTCTATGTTTATTTGCAGCTTTGGAAAGTTATCTTTCACACCTATTCCAATGCCCTACAAGTAATCTAATGTAGTTTTGCTACCAAAAAATGTAAAAATGTCTTATCAATTTTAGTTTAGCGCTTGATTTTTAAGTTGTTACTCAAAAGGAAAATGGCCTGGACAATATGGTGTTTTTACCAACTCGAAAGTTATGCAAAGAGATGAATATGCAATCTTTTCATTTCGATGAAAGATATTCTACGAGAAGGAGAAAACATTCATCATTCCAGATGCACAATGTCCCAAAATGCCAAAAAACATGAAATTATGCTACTTCAAATGAAAGAATTCAAGGAAGACAATAAAATGCAAAGAAGAATCCAAGAAATGACAGGGGGAAAGAGAAACCACTCAAAACTGTCTCGACAAAAAACACAGCTAGAAAAGGCAATTTCACATTTCTGAAAGAGGTTTCAAGATCCAATCAAGACAAAAGAGAGTGAAAAGCATCAAAAAGCATCAAAAACCATCAAAAACCAACCCACACAACTTTACAAACCAACCACAGACTCCGGGTAAAGATCTCTGCAAAACAGGCTACAAAAGACTGAGAAAAAGAAGGAAATTTCACTCAAAAAAGACACTAGAGCTCCCCTAGAAGGGTCCATAGAGTTTTGCAGTGCCCCCTAAAACACTGTAGGGGAGTGCTGGAATTATGGTATGGCATACAAGGGGGCGTTGGTGCTCCCAGAAACTTAGAAAAATAGCCAAAGATTTGCAAAAAATTACCCAGAATGCCTAAAAAAAGGTGAATTTGCTATTGAAGGTAGGATAAGGTTAATGGATGATGAACAACTAGGAATTTCTTGGGAAAATGACCTCAAAGATCAAATGGAACAGTGCATATATCCTTGAATTCCTTACAACAAATTTTGTACAATCAGATGAAGGAGAAAGCAGTAAATCGACTCCAAATCTCAACGAAGAAGAGTGACTCAAAGGAAGGAAGAAAATGTCAAAAACTCCAAAAAAAAGGTGATCAATTATTAGAAAGAAAAGTGTTGAAGGCCAAGACAAAGATTTACTGAGGTTGTGAGACTCTGAGCAAGTATCAAAATCAAGAAATGAACCTCAGAGAATGAAACCCTAGAATATTTTTCACAGAAAAGGGGCAGCTCTCTGGTGTAAAGGGCACCAGAGAATTCTAATGCTCTATGTAAGACCAACATGGAGCGTCAACACTCTGGTAGCAAAGGCAGAGGAGCACTAGGCTCTTAAATTTCAGAAAAATGCCCAGAAAATAAAAAAAATTCAAGAAAACTCAGACAATTAGAGTGAATATGATGAAATAAAAATCCAATCAACAGACCTAAGAATTAGAGACATGGTATAGAGAAGGTAAAATAATGAGCAAAGGCCAAAACAATACCTAGGAAAGGAATAAAAAATCAAAGCTCCTCCCTAGTGGAGTCACCAATTTCTGTTAAAGGATAATCCCCCTGTGGACAAGTGGATTTCCTCTTGGATATTGGACCCCTATGACCAAGACAAAAAAGTGCTATTATGGACACTGAATTTCCTTTTCATGAAGCTAAACTATCGAAGAAGGAGAAGGAAGAATAGTAAATACCTTTTTACTGACGTTTGTCCTTTCTCGATCCATGCTGATCTTGAACTCCAAGTTCTTCAGGAGGTCCTGTAATACAATGAGCAACACCAACAATACTTCCTACTCTACCATGATTAGCTTCATAATGGATCTATGAAAGAAACAAGTTCATGAAACATACACAAACTTTAAAGGAAACATGGCAAGCATAGATTTATATTAATGAGAACAAAGTAGTCCTNTTGTTGAGACCCTTGCTCAAATAATCTAGACACAGAACGTTGATGCTTCAAATGATATCTCCCTTATGATATCATAAGTTATATGCTTCACAATGTCTCCATCTCGTCAATACCACTTACGAGATCATAAGTTTGGTATCTCTATTTCTCCATCTCCCCTTTTTTACCATGAGAGGGCCTCCTTATATAAGCTTGGAGAGGCCTAACCACTTGAGATATCTTTGGGATAAGTTGAGGATTACTCTCCTTCAGTTGTGGATCTTCCCTAAGATCATGCCTTGACCTCAGATTTGAATCCAACCAACTTTAGAGATTGAGGGTATTCTTCCATGATTTACCTCAACAAACCAAAATTCGCTCAGAAAGGGTAGCACTCCCCCAAAAGGGTTCACAGAGAATTTCAATGCTCCCCCAAAGAATTTCAAGGAGTGTCGACGCTCCCTAACAATGGGTAGGGGAGCACTACCTTCCAAAAATCATTTTTAAGTGGTTTTCTTCATAGCAAATTCCTTGTAATCTTCATCAAATGATTCCTCTTCCTTAAACCAGTCTTTGAAGGTCTCTTAAGTGTCCTTATGATGTCGTTAGAGACACGACATAGGCAAGATGATAGTGTGATGTTTGTGACACTTGTGACCAAAATGTGACACTTGCAACACTGACGATGATGACAATGGGTCATTATTGAAGTGAGTAATTTTAAGGTGTAACAAATTGCTCCCCAAAGAACGAAGTTAGAAGATGAGAACTGATGATTGAAGTACTTTGTAGACTTTTTCAAGCAAGGGTAAGGACTTAGAGAACTCGATAGAAGATTCACACAACCATCAAACAAATATTATGACATGTTTCAAACCCAAGGCAGGCATACCTATGCTTGGGTGATAAAGACTTGCAAGGTATGGCCACCATAAAATACACTGTGGATCCATAATTGTATTAACAAAAAGTTATAGCCACCCAAGATACAATGTGGATCTATACTCCCATGACATGAAATGATCTTAGCCATGAAAAATACACAATGAATCTACGAGACGACAAAACATAGCCATAGACTAATACAAAGTGGATCTATGTGACAGTATATGTGTCGATATTCAAGGGAAACTCCATCGCAACCTGGGAAAAGTACATATAAGAGTGATGAATCAAACTAGGGTCTTCTTACCGATCCCAATGTAGTATGAATATAACCATGTGAATAGATGTCCTGATGTCGAACATGGCAGAAACCACTTGATTACCGGTCAATGAGGTAAACCGTTAACAAGCACGAGGGAAATCACCATTGATGTCAATGATTCCCAAGTTACTCTAGTAAATTCCAACGAATGTGAATGGATGAGTTGAAGTCGAACATTCATGGAATCATCCAATCAGAGGCCAATGATGTAAACCCACTGTCAGACGCGAGGATGCCTACCATTGAGGCAAGCAGGTCCCAAGGTACTAACTAGTTTCTAAGTCTAGTTCCTAAATAATGTGATGAAGTCGACAAGAACAAACTCGTCGAAGGAGGGCCTTGATGTATCCCCCATCAACGACACGAAATAAACATAAAGATGTAAATTGGTGGATCAAATGAACATAGACTGACATGGGTATTGAAATGGGAATTTGTGATGGTTGACTCTTGAGGCAGATACTTCCCTTGACCACTGAGGCATGACTGCAGAAACTTGTCAGGGACCAAAACATGATGATGCAATGGATACTGTGACTTTCGTCGGGTGACCCAAAGGAGAAAAGAGACTCAAAGGATTGGTTCAATGTAGAGGTTCAGCGGATTGAAATGCGTGCAAAGATAAAATGTCATTTTCAAGGGCGACTATAAGGATTACTAGTAATTTTCTCAAAAACTTGTTGGCTTGCTTCCTTCATTTTTTTCCCCCATCTAGATAGATGAGTACCTCTTTTTGGTTTAAAGAGCTCGAGGAGGGTAACACATGCTCGATATAACTCACCTTCGGTAAGTTCCTCTTCTGATCCGGATTATTTTCGGCATGAAATGAGAACGGAGATATAATAAGGAAATGCATAGAGATATCGCATATATTCAATAATATAACATAAATGTATCAGAGATGCAACCATAAACATAGATATACAGTAATACATGATTTCTATTAATGAAAGAAATGTACAGCGACTATAAAAATACAGAGTGAAAGACTCGCTAGAATGGTGGCAGCTTATCTCTGAGAAGAGATGTGACGGCTACTCGCATCCACAAGAAGATGATT
>SNQJ01S0018793.1:49522-71783 GCA_010110895.2 Picea sitchensis | reverse complement strand
AGGGACTAATGTTGATAAATTCCATGCCATTTCTTTTCCCTATTACTTGATATAATCATCTTTTGATAAATTCCATGCCATTTCTTTGCCCCATTTCCAATTGCAACAACCAATCCATCTCTGCCTTTGCTGAAGCTTGAGCCAACCGATGATTTTCTCTGGGATCTTGTAGAATTTGGCAACCGGAATGGGCTAGCCAGTGNTTTTAAATATTCAGGTTCGTCGGTCTTCCGACTACTACAGGTCGGAATTCTGACGGGAAACGCTCCCAGCAAAGCGTCGGAACTATAGCACACTCGTCGGTCACATCAGTGGGATAGCATCAGAATATTCGTTGGTAGACCGACGAATGTCGTCGGTAGTTTTTCGGTTGTCCTTTGAAATTAAATTTTTAAAGGTCGTCGGTCACCAGACGTTAGGGGAGTTAGAATATCAACGATAGTCCAACGTCGAAAAAACCACAGGATATTTTCCGAAGCCTGTTGATCCCTCATAAGAGGCAGTTGAGCGATGTCAAACGTCAAGGGTATGGCAATAGGACGCCGGAAATTCTGTCCATTTATAGTAGTGCATAATAAAAAAAATTAGCATAATACAAGATTTGTTGTGACGAACTGTTCTAATGGAATATCGAGGAAAATTTATAAATCAATTTGGTTGTATCAATCTTACATATATCCATTAAATGTTGATGTATTTTTGGTAAACTTATAAACCATATCAAATATATGATCATTCCCTTCTAATATTGGTAATCTTTTAATGAATTCCATTGAAATATATTTTGACTTTTGACTTGGAATGTGAAGAGATTCATCATAGTCATAGGTATTGGATATTTTCATTCTAAATTTGACATATATTAGATTCAACTACAGGTTTACATATGGCCTTCTTCATTCTTTCTCAAAATAATAATTGGTGAGTATTATAGAAAGTATTAAATAATCTTACATGTCCCATTAATGGAAAAATAACAATTGATGCATATTTTAGAAAGTCTAAGAAAATTATGTGTATTATTGATGGAGAATTGTGTGATTCTTTCAATAACGTGGTTTGTAAATTTGGATGATGGTGATAAGTAAAAATGGTCCTTATCCTATAAAATAAGAATTTTCATGTAAATTTTGAAATTTTATTAATATTTTCAATAAATTTAAGAAGTGTAAGATTCTTAACATATTTAACATGAGCTTCAACAATCCACTAAAGTATGACTACAAAAATGGAACATGCAAAGATTTCATCATCACATTGAGTTAGGAATCAACAACGATATTATTTATACTTTTCTGAGTAACATCTCAAAGTCTCTTTTTGTGTTGATCCACTTTTGTTGTTTAGTGATGAATGCATTTTGTTGTATATGCTATTTGGGTTTTCATGTTCAATATAGAATAAAATAATTCTTCTCAAAAGATGTTATTTCCACTTATTTAGAGCATGCATGATCACAAGAATTTATGTGATAAGTAGATCTTAATTGTTCTTTAGAATTGATTTTTCTACTTTTAAAAGTGTTTAGGTAACCATTTTTTATTATTGTTGTGCAAATTTCAAATCAAGATGCTTTGAATTCGATTATGAATGGTTTAGAAAAATTGATCTAGATTAAATCATTGTATTATATGTCATCTATCTTGATGCTTTAAAAGTGGAAAAAATTGGAGGAATTAGCTTGAAAGGTCATTTTAGTGACAGGTCCCAGTTTGGAAAATTGGGGTCTAGAACCTTATAGATCCATTTTGAGGCATTAAATGGAGTTTTTTGGGGTTTTGGTGTCCATAAATTATGCACACCCCCATGAAGGTATATTACACTCTGAGAACTTTCCTACAACACACATTGTGTGTCAATCAAAGTTCATATGAAAAAGTTATTCCTCCTTCAAGTTTAACTACCATGTTTAACACCATGGCACGAGAGGATGCCACATCCACCCCCATTAATCACGCATATGGGGATAGCCACATATACAATTTTAAGAAGATTATAGAAGGTCCAAAACCCTATCAAAATTGAGGGTTGAGGAAGTAAAAAACCTACCCCTAGATTGCTATCGGGCTATGTTAAATACCAGTCCACTAGGAGGAGAAGGGGTTCCATTCTTTTGTATTGTATCTTGTTCCATAGATGAGAAAAACATCTAAGAGTGGTATTCTGTGAGCATAATAGAGGAGGAAATATTGTGTAGCAGCCATACATTCCATAGGTCAAAGAAAAATCCACAAAGAGTGCCTCTTTCTTTGTACTTACATCATTTCTATACCAGAGAAAAAAGAGCAGAACAACCTCGCCTTCTAGTTGGGTTTTCTCCCGTATTGGGTTTCCCAGTTCACATCTTGTGTTTATTTATGGATGGTGTGATTGGATTTTACTATTATCTATTTTTTTCATTTTATCTATTTCATGCATAAGTAGAAAAATTAGTAACTAAATATTTTGTAAATCTAAAGGAAAAATAACCTTAATAATAAATATTTTAGTAATTTATCACATATGTTGTGATGAATTTTTTTAGTGGAATATCCATATCATTTTACATATCATATTGGTATTAGAGCATGTTTTTCTTTTGAGTATTTGTGGGAAGTTGCAGGATCTAGGAATCGTCTTAACGAGAATTTGCAGAAACCCCAGCCATGGCGGACGAGTCTGTTCATAATAACCCTTGAGATTCATCAGAAGAGTTATTTGAGAGGTTGGAAGCGCAATTTGACGACACTAGTTGAAATATGAACCTCCTCATGGAATCTCTAGCAAAAAATCTCATACCATTCAAAGATGATGGAGGCACTAACTCATAGATCAAATCAGAGGGGAAATTGGGAGATCGAGAAGACTCGGGAAATGAGTCACAAAAATAATCCAAGAAAGAGAAAATAAGTTTAAGTGTTGTTAATCCTTCATAGTCATTATTCAAGATGGAAGCAAAAGTGGAAATAAATACATACCAAGGTGAGATCAATGCATTAAAACTAAATCATTGGTTGCAACAAATAGAAGTTTATTTTAGTGCTCACCATATAGATGAAGGGAAGAATATTTCATTTTCTAGATTAAAGTTAGAGGGACATGCTTTAACCTAGTGGGAAAGCCATACATAAACACTTAGGTTGGATGGTGATTCTCTAATAACTAGGTGGGAGGACATTAAAACCATCATCAATGTTTATTTTTGTAGCTTCGGGAAGGTATTATCACGTGCCCTAGATTTTGGGCATGTGGGAACTGTCGTGGGAACCACATTATACTCTTCATTTGAATAAAACCACCATTGGAATGAAGTTAGTGCTTCATGGATTTGGTGGTGGGAATTGTGGGTTTGTGTTGGGGATTCACACCCACAAGAAAGTGTAATTTGATGTTGACTTGTGGAGGTACTTCTACGTTGACTCCAAAGACTTTTATATAAAGGAGAGAGGTCATTGTGAGATTTCGTATTGTGTAGAGTGTATGGAGACATCATGGAGTTGGCATAAGTGAGTCTATACTTGTGCCAAGGAGCTTGGTGATTTCAACAAGGGAGTGCATGTAACTATGGAAAATATGGCCTAGGAAGAAACTGTACGAGTGGATAAAATTGTATGGAAGTGTCCTTATAGTTTTTCATACATGTACGTGGATCACAGTGGTCACAGTCGCATACGTATGCAAATTGTAGGGGGAACAATTTATTATGTACATGGGTGGCAAGAAGGTGAATTGTGTATACTCGGGTTGCAGTGGGCACATTCGTGTATGTACACAGGTTGCAGTAAGGTGAATCACGTACATCCATACAAACTTTTATGGGTAGGGGAAGGTCCGTATAGGATGACCTCAAAAGTAGTATAGGTGACGTCAGTGGGCCATACACATGGTTTGCAACAAATTTGTGGACATAGGAAATTTCCATGGATTTGTTGAGGTTTGGTTTTCTTGTTTTGAGATGAAAAGGTTGTCCACAAATTTTGGTGAAATTGTATTGGCTAGAAGGGATGGTTTTTCCCTCAGAATTTCTAAAATTGATAAAGTTACAAAACATAAATTTTGTGTCTCATGTGTATTGATGATTCATCTCTGATCTTGTTGTTTCTGCTGCATATATTTTCAATCAATTATTTTCAGTGTAAAATTGTTCAGTGATAACAACGAGGGTTTACTATTAGTTCACTAGGAAGAAATTTTCAGATCTGAAAATTAGTCACATAGAGTTGCATGTGAAAATTGACATGGTATCAAAGATTTGTATTTGAAGAGAAGGGGATCATCCTTGAGACATATAGCTTCTACAAGTGGTTGCATATTTGTTTATGTTTGGATAGGTCACATGTGACAGCTATGAGAGGGAGCTATAACATTGTTGAGGAGTTAGCTCTGAGAGGGAGCTACAATGTTGATGTAGGTGGAAGGAGGTTAGATGGTCTCTCGTTTGAGACATGGAGTTGACTTTCTAGATGAGAATTTGTGGAATATTTCAACTCAATGGTGTGGAAGGTTGGGAGTTTTGGTGGATTGGTGGAGAGCCCAGATCATAGAAGTATGTTGTGTGGTAGGTTGCAAACCCTGACTTCCAGTGGCTTGTCATGGTGAGTTGCGATGGGTGAAATTTGGGTGCTTTGGAATAGAATATATGGCTTCATGTGTATGTTAAGTTGATGAGATAGAGTCTTTATTGGGCTAGAGAGTTGCACATTATCGAGGTACAATAGTGTATGAGGCATTTGACCCAGGAGGATGAGGATAATTGCATAGATTAGTTGTAGAGGTATAGAGTGGACTAGAATGAGTGTCCATCCACAACTCAGGATTTTTCAAAGAGAGGACCCAGGTTCAATTGCAGTGTGTGCCTAGAAACATAGAGTTTTTGGTGACTCAGATGATGGACTTGGGTAGAAGTTCATTGGATGGTCGTGACTTGGGTAATAAAGATTTTTTCCTTGGAGGATGGTATGATTATTATACATTGGGAACCACCGACACATGACACATGCACAAGATTTTTTCATGAGATTCATGGTGTCTGAATCAGGTATGTACGAGGAGCTTGGTATGAGGACCAAACATGTAGTAAAAAAATATGGAGCATTGGTATTCCAGATGGAGTTAGGCGATGTGTTGCGAGTGTAAAATGTGCTATGGGTTCCAGGAATGTGTTCTCATCCTCAACAATTGAGGAGTGTGTATACATAGTGTTTTTCCAGGATGGACATGTGTTATTGGATGCCTAGAGGATATATCCTAGAAGAAACAATGGTCCTGGAGTTACAAAGGAAAAAATATATAGACTAAAGGGATATCATATGCATGTTATGAACAATAGGATCACATAGAGAGATGAGGGGATAAGGTATCCCCACCAGTGGTAAAGCATGTAGCTCCACCAATGATACATGCTTAGAGGGAGCTAGATTTTAAAGGGACTCATCCCTCAAGATCCAGTGGAGAGGAGTAGTCTCCCAGGACTATGAAAAGGATAATGGACAAATATTAGTTGGCTCCAGAGGTTGTGTAGACTTAAAGGGAGATTCACATCAGAGTAATTTAATGGATTCATACTTCAGATGGAATCAAGAGGATCAAAGGGAGATTCAACCATTCAAAGGGATCTAACCTGCATGTCCAGATGAGAGAGAGGAATATTCCTATACTGTTAGGAGGGTTTCATGGGTTGAGATGGAAATGAAGGATTATCAAGAGTGGGAGGATTCTAGGAGCAGGGTTTCTTTTAGGGAGGGATCATGCCAGACAATAAGATTTTCTTTGGTGACAGAGGGGGAAACCAATAAGGAGGATTGGAGAGAAGTTGTGGTAGCGGATCTAGTGTGGGAGACAGATCTACTCCCAGGATGGAATACAAAGCTATTTCTAGTTGATTGTGGAGTGTGGTGAGAATACCTCCATCGCTAAGAGGAAGTGTTTATTTTTGTAGCTTCGAGTACGTATTCTCACGTTCCCTAGATGTTGAGCATGTGGGAATCATTGTGGGCACCACATTACACACTTCATTTGAATAAAACCACCATTTGAATGAAGTTGGGGATTCATGGGTTTGGTGGTGGGATTTGTGGGTTTGTGCTGGGAATTCACACCCACAAGAATGTCTAATTTGATGTTGACTTGTGGAGGGGCTTCTATGTTGACCCGTAAGACTTGTATATAAAGGAGAGAGGTCATTGTGACATTTCATATTATGTAGAGTGTATGGAGACATGATGGAGTTGGTATAAGTAAGTTTGCACTTGTGCCAAGGAGCTTGGTGATTTCAGCAAGGGAATGTTTGTAACTCTGGAAAATCTGGCCTAGGAAGAAACTTTACGAGTGGAGAAAATCATATGGAAGTGTCAGTACAGTTTTCATACATGTATGTGGGTTGCAATGGGAACAATCACATATGTACGCAGATTGTAGTGGGAACATCGCTCATGTATGTGGTTTGTAGGAAGGTGAATCATGTATACATGAGTTGTAATGGGAACAATCATGTATGTATGCAGGTTGCATTAAGGTGAATAATTATGTACGCCCTTACAAAGTTTTGTGGGCAGGGGCAAGTCCATACATGATGACATCAACAACACTACAGGGGATGTCAGCATGTCGTACAGGTGGTTTGCAACAAATCTGTGTGTAGAGGAAATTTCTAGGGATTTGTTGAGGTATGGTGTTTTGGTTTTGAGAAGACAAGGTTGTCCTCATATTTTGTTTCAATTGTATTGGCTAGGTGGGATGGTGTTGCCCTCATAATTTCTAAATTTGATAAATTTACAAAACATAAATTTTGTGTCTCATGTGTATTGATGATTCATCTCCAATCTTGTTGTTTTTTATGCATATATTTTCAATCATTTATTTTTAGTGTAAAATTGTTTAGTGATAACAACTAGGGCTTACTGTTAGTTCACTAGGAAGCAATGTTTAGATCTGAAAATTAGTCACATAGAGTTGCAAGTGAAAAATTGACATGGTATCAGAGCTTGGTATTTGAAGATAAGGGTATAATCCTTGAGACACATAGTTTCTACAAGTGTTTGAATATTTTGTTTATGTTTGGACAGGTCATAGGTGACATATCTGAGAGGGATCTATAAAAATGTTGAGGAGTTAGCTCTGAGAGGGAGCTACAATATTGTTGCAGGTGGAAATAGGTTAGATGGTCTCTGGTTTGAGACATGGAGCAGACTATCCAGATGAGTATTTGTGGACTATTGTAGCTCATTGGTGTGGTAGGATGGGAGTTTTGGTAGATTGGTGGAGAGCCCATATCACAAAAACATGTTGTGTGGCAGGTTGTCAACCTTTTGGATGGAATTCCAGTGGCTTTCCATGGTGATTTGTGATGGGTGCATGTCAGGTGCTTTGGAATGAAAGAGATGGCTTCATCATGTGTATGTCAGGTTGATGAGATAAATTCTTCATTGGGACAAAGAGTTGCACATTGTTGAGGTAAGACAATGTATGGGGCATTTGACCCAGGAGGATGAGGACACTTGCAGAAATGAGTTGAGGAGGTCTAGAGTGGACTAGACTGAGTGTCCATCCATAGCTCGGGACTGTTTAGAGAGAGGACATAGGTTGGTGACTTGGAAGACGGATTTGGGTATAATTTCATTGGATGGTTGTGACTTGGGTAAGTAGGATGCTTGGCTTGGAGGATTGCATGGTTCTTATACAATGGGAACCAACGACACATGACAGGGGAACAAGATTCTTTTTTAGCTTCACAATGTTTGAATAAGGTATGTACGAGGAGATTGGTATGAGGAACATACATGTAGTACAAGGATTTGGAGAAGTGGTATTCCGTATGGAGTAGGGGATGTGTTGTAGGTGGAAAATATGCTATGGGCACTAGGAATGTGTTCTTAACCTCAACGATTGAGGAGTAGGGATATGTAGTGTTGTTATAGGATGTAAACGTGTTATTGGATTCCCAGAGGATCTATCCCAGTGACAACAATGGTCCTATAGTTAGAGAAGGCAAAGTATATAGCTTGAGGGACCAACCTATGTGTGTTGTGACCAGACAGAGTAGAGAGAGTCATCCCTTAGGATCCAGTGGGGAAGATCAACCTCCCAAGACTTTGCAGAGGACAATGGACAAAGAGAAAGTATATTTGGAGTTTGTGTAGACTTAGAGGGATCCCAAACTCATAGGAAGTTAGTGGATTCAAGGGAAGTTAGACTAGAGAGGGAGTCAACAGGCTCAAAGGGAGAGTCACCCATTCAGAGGGAGCCAACCTTTTGGTCTGGATGAGAGAGAGGAATATTCCTATACTGTTAGGAGGGTGTCATGGGTGGATATGGCCAGGAAATATGCTCAGGAGCAAGAGGATTCTAGGAGAAGGGTGTCTTCTAGAGAGGGATTATGCCAGACAACAAGATTTTCTTCGGTGATAAAGGTGGCATCTAATAAGGTGGATTGGAGAGAAGTTGTGGTAGTGGATCTAGTGTGGGAGATAGATATATTTATAGGTGATTGTGGAGTGTGGTGAGAATACATCCTTTTCTAAGAGGGAGTGTTTCTTTGTGTAGCTTTGGGCAAGTATTCTCACATGCTTTAGATGTTGGGCATGTGGGAATCGTCATGGGTGTTAGTTGTGGAGCTTGATTATCTTCCTGATTCAGATGTTTGTTTCAGCCTTGCTTGGACCCCATTCCCTAATGGGGGGTGTGGGGGAGATTTCCCCCAAAAAAATGTCACTAAGGGGGTCCAGGGGGGCGACAATAATTTTTTTAGCCCGCCTTGGCGGGGCATTCGGGGGCAGTGCCCCCAAAGAAATTTTTTGGAAAAAATTGTCGTGTAAAATATTGTAATTTCATAATCAATATGGACCATTCAATATAAGGTCACATATCTTATGGTATAATCTATTTTAGGGTTTTTTTCCCTAGAAGGAAACCCTCTTTTTTATGAGGGAATTGTATTGTGGTTGTGTATTATCGTGAATATTGTATTATGAGAAACGAGACTTGAGAGAAAGAAGAGGAAGTTACAATGGGTGTGTTGTAGGTTGTATCCCTTCATTTTGCTGGATAATAATAAGGAAGGACCTAGAAATTTCTATGGTGGACGTAGACCACATTGGGTGAACCACATATATATGTGTCTCTATTGTATTATGTATCATATGTTTTTTATATTTCTGAATTTGTTTTTATTTATTGCTCCACGATCCTATTTTTCTAACAATTGGTATCAGAGCGAAAGGTAACTCGCAGGAAAATAAGGTTCTTGGTTCGAGTGGGAGTAATGGTGGAAGATGGAAAGTTCAGGTTCGATAAATTTAATGACCAAAACTACCAGTTATGGAAGATGAAGATGGAAGATTTTTTATATCAGAAGGATCTATTCCTATCATTGGGAAGAATAGCAAAGAAGCCTACGACCATGAAGGATGAATAATGGAAGGTTCTTGACAGAAAGTCACCATGAACGATACGGTTGAGCTTGGAAACGTCGGTGGCTTTCAATATTTTGAAAGAAAATACAACGAAGGAGTCGATTGACGCATTGGCTAAACTGTATGAAAAACCCTTGATGTCCAATAAGGTATTTCTAATGAAGCGATTATTTAATATGAATATGTCAAAAGGTGGGTCTATTGCAGATCATTTAAATGAATTTAATACAGTTACTAATCAACTAAGTTCTATAAAAGTGGACTTTGATGATGAGGTCAAGGCTCTTCTAATCTTGTGCTCATTTCCATAAAGCTGGAATGGCTTGGTCATGGTTGTAAGTAACTCTGTCTCTGGTTCAAACACTCTAAAATTTGATGATATTGTTGGTGTTATCCTTAGTGAGGAAATGCGACAAAAAAGCACAGGTGAGACCTTAGTTAATGCGTTAAACATGGAGAACAGGGGAAGACAAAAGGATATAGGAAAGGGCTCAGGGAACCGCGATAATTCTAGGAATGGTATAATATTCAAATCTAGACTAGGAAAAATAAAGTTCTAGAATTGTGGAAAGAAAGGACATCTGAAGAAAGACTGCAAATCTCCAAAGAAACAAAGATATGGACAACAGGAAAAAAATCAGGAAGAAAATATAACAAGTGATGTGTTACAAGATGCTTTGATTCTTTCTGTAGATAATATTTTTGAGTCTTGGGTAGTAGATTCAGGGGCTTCATTCCATGCCACACCGCATAGGAAACATTTTCTAGATTATGTTCAAGGTGATTTTGGACAAGTTCATTTGGGTGATGATGCACCATGAAAAATTGTTGGAATGGATAAGGTACAAATAAAGAAAAAGAATGTAAACCAATGGTTATTGAAAGAGGTAAGACATGTACCAGATACAAGGAAAAATCTGATTTCAACAAAGAAGTTGGAAAGTGAAGGATGTATATCCATATTTACAAATAAAGTCTGGAAGGTCACCAAAGGATCACTGGTGATAGTAAACGGAGAGAAGGTAGGTACATTGTATTTATGTACTGGTAATATTGACTCTTCTATCTCTTTAGCTTATACATGAGTGGATACAACATTGTGGCCTCATAGGCCTGGACACATGAGTGAGAAGGGGATGCAAATACTTCAAAAAATAAATTTGTTGCTAGATATTAAACAAATTGATTTGGATTTCTGTGAGCACTATGTTTATGGAAAACAAAAGAGAGTTAAATTTAGCCGAGTTGGAAAAGAAAATAAGAGTGAAAGGTTAGATCTTGTGCATACATATGTATGGGGACCAGCTCATGTATCATCTCTTGGTGGATCTCGTTATTATGTTACTTTTATTGATGATGCAACTAGAAAAACTTGGGTTTATTGCATTCGACAAAAATTTGATGTTTTTGATACTTTTAAGAAATGGAAATCTTTGGTTGAGAATGAGACAGGAAAAAGGTTGAAGTGTCTCAGATCAGACAATGGAGGTGAATATTGCAGCAAGGAGTTTTATGATTATTGTTCATACCATGGTATTCATAGAGAGAAAATAGTTCCAAGAACAAAACAATAAAATTGTGTGTCATAAAGGATGAATAGGACAATCATGGAGCATGTAAGGAGTGTGAGATTGGATGTTGGGTTTCCCTTACAATTATGGGTAGATGTTATAAATACTATTGTTTACTTAATAAGAAAATCACCTTCATTCTCTTTGGATGGTGGCATTACAGAGGAGGCATTGACAGGTAAAATGGTAAACTATTCATTTCTGAAGACATTCAGTTGTGAAGCATTTGTCCATATTGATAAAGAAAATAGAACAAAGATTGAAGAAAAATACAAGAAGTGTACCTTTATTGGATATGGTGTTAATGATTTTGGTTATCTCTTATGGGATTATGGAAATCAAAAAATCATTAGAAGTAGAGATGTCATATTCAATGAGAAGGTCATGTATAAAGATCAGTTGCAGGGAAAGAAACGGGGAAATGGAAAACCAAAATACATAGTGCTTGATGAGATCAATGAAAATAAATTCCAAAGGTACTATAAAATCAAAATGTACAACAAAATGAGAAACATGTACCTCAAACTCCTGCAACTGTTGTTAGAATATCTACCAAGTTAAGTAGACCCCTTGAATGATACTCTCCTTCATTGTATTATTTATTGTTGATTGATTCTGGTGAACCAGAATGTTATGAAGAGGCAATGCAGGTAGACACTAAAAAGAAGTGGGAGAAAGGCATGAAAGAGGAAATGGATTCCTTGGTAAATAACTAGACATGGGACTTGGTTTAGTTTTCTGCTGGAAAAAGAGCATTGCAGAATAAATGGGTTTACAAGTTGAAGGAAGAAGATGGAGGAAAAAAGAGGCACAAGTCTAGACTTGTTGTAAAGGGGTTTGCACAAAAGAAAGGTATAGATTTTGATGAAATATTTTCTCCTGTTGTTAATATTATTTCAATTAGGACTATTTTAAGTCTTGTAGCAGTAGAAGATTTGCATCTTGAACAGTTAGATGTAAACACAACTTTTCTCCATGGGGATTTGGAGGAAGAGATTTATATGCAGTAACCACAGGGGTATGAGGTCAAAGGGAAGGATAATTTTGTATGTAGGTTGAAGAAGATATTGAATGGCATAAAGAAATCTCTAAGGCATCAGTATTTGAAGTTTGACAGGTTTATGGCAGAACAAGGTTATAATAGATGCCATTTTGATCACTGTGTTTATTTTAAAAGGCTATAAAATGGAAGCTATATTATCTTTCTACTGTATGTTGATGACATGCTTGTTGTAGGATATAATATGAAGGATATAAATGTGCTCAATAACAAATGATCTAAGTCATTTGCGATGAAGGATTTGGGTGCTACAAATAAAATCCTTGGTATGAGAATAAGAAGAGACAGGAAAAATCGCAAATTGACGTTGTCTTAGGGTGAGTACATAGAGAAGGTGTTGGAGAGGTTTAAAATGTAGAATGTAAAAAAAGTTAGTACACATTTTCCCAACTATTTCAAATTAACTAAGGAAATGTGTCCCAAGACACAGGAGGAGATAGAATACATGTACAGGGTCTCTTATTCATCATCAGTTGGTAGCTTGATGTATGTGATGGTTTGCACAATACTAGATATTGTACATGTAGTGGGAGTTGTGAGAAAGTATATGAACAATATAGGTAAATAACATTGGGAGGAAGTAAAATGGATTCTCAGGTATTTGAGAGTTACTTCTACTCATGCATTATGTTTTGGAGGTTTAGACACTATTCTACAAGAATATTTTGATTCAAATATGGAAGGTGATAAAGATAGTGGGAGGAGAACCACAAGATATGTTTTTATTGTAGGTGGAACAACAGTAAGTTGGATTTAAAAACTAAAAAAAGTTCTTGCAGTTTCAACAACAAAAGAAGAGTATGTTGCTGCTATAGAGGCTAGTAAAGAAATGATTTGGTTACAGAGGTTTATGGAGGAATTGGGAAAGAAACAGGAGAATAGCAGGTTGTACTGTGACAATGAGAGTGTCATTCATCTTGAAAAGAACTCAACCTTCCATTCAAATACTAATCATATACAACTCAGTTACCATTTCATATGATCCATCTTGGAAGATGGACATTTGAAGTTGGAAACGATACATACTAGCCAAAATCCTGCAAACATGTTAACAAAGGGAGTAACCAGGGAGAAAATGAGTTCCTGCTCAGTTTTAGTTAGCCTTCAAGAATGAAGGTGAAAATGAGAAATTTTTCATGTCCAAGGTTGATCATATTCTAGAAGATACAACAACAATGGAGTTGTTGTGATCAGTCTCCAAGTGGGAGATTGTTAGTTGTGGAGCTTGATTATCTTCTCGATTCAAATGTTTGTTTCAGTTGTGCTTGGAACTCATTCCCTAAAAGGGGGGTGTGGGGGGGATTTCCCCCCCAAAAATATCGTGAGGGGGTTCTAGGGGGTGACAAAATTTTGTGTATCCCCCTTTGGTGGGGGATTCAGGGGCATCGCCCCTGAAGCAAAATTTTGGGAAAAAATGCCTTGTAAAATATTGTAATTTTATAGTCAGCCTGGACTGTTCATTATAAGGTCACATATTTGATGGTAGAAGTTATTTTAGGGTTTTTTCCTCTAGAAGGAAACCCTATTTTTTATGAAGGAATTGTAATCTGGTTGTGTATTATTGTGAATATTGTATTATGAGAGAGGAGACTATGAGAGAAAGAAGAGGAAGTTACAATGGGTGTGTTGTAGGTTGCATCCCTTCATTTTGCTAGATAATAATAAGGAAGGACCTGGAAATTTCTCTGGTGGACATATCCCACAATGGGTGAACCATGTATATTTGTGTTTCTATTGTATTTTGTATCGTCTATGTTTCATTTCCGCATTTATTTTTATTTTATTGCTCTGCGATCCTATTTTTCTAACAATGGGCACCACATTACAATCTTTGTTTGAAGAAAACCACCATTGGAATGAAGTTGGAGCTTCATGGGTTTGGTGGTGGGATTTGTGGATTTGTGTTGGGGCTTCACACCCATAAGAAATTCTAATTTGATTTTGAATTATGGAGGGGATTCTATGTTGACCCCTAATACTTGTATATAATAAGAGAG
Source organism: Picea sitchensis (assembly GCA_010110895.2). Taxonomy (NCBI): domain Eukaryota; kingdom Viridiplantae; phylum Streptophyta; class Pinopsida; order Pinales; family Pinaceae; genus Picea; species Picea sitchensis. Next base: position 57,766 of record SNQJ01S0018793.1, on the reverse strand, counting down.
GTCATTGTGACATTTCATATGATGTAGAGTGTGTGGAGACATGATGTATTTGGCATAAGTGAGACTGCACTTGTGCCAATGATCTTGGTGATTTCATCAAGGGAAATTCTTTAACTTTGGAAAATATGGCCTAGGAAGAAACTGTACAAGTGGAGTGAATCGTACGGAAGTGTCCATACATTTTTTCATACATGTGTAAATGTGTTGAACCTGCACATAATAGATATAGCTAGAAAATACCACACACATTTGCAGAGAGAAATTGAGAAATAAGAAGCAAGAGAGAAAGAATGGAAGAATTCCCATTAACTGTAATGAATAATGAATAATTTACACATGATATACAATGTATAACTCAACCAATGCGCACTGGAGGTGAAGCCAATGTGCCATACTGGTGGTATATAGTGATATGGACACACACACGCAATTACGAGACTGAACTTCCACCTAGTCTAGTCTCTCGGGAAGTTACAAGAGTGAACTGCCACCTAGTTGAGTTAACTAATCTACCAGTTTTCAGTTAACTTCCTGAAACAGTGTGAAGTGAGGAGGAGATCAGGGAATCATGGTTAATGTGATAGTATGGTGATGATCCCAAGGACAATGTGCATTAGCTAGTGATGATCCCAATGTTGCATTGTGACAAAACCAATGTAGCATCTAGACTCCACTCAACCAGTCAAACTGAAGAGAATATTCTCCTAGAGGACTATTCTCCCTAAACTTTAGGAGACTGGATAAAGACTAATAAACATAGGAAAAAACTTAGGAAAAAGAAATCATAGGCATTTGAAGTAACTCCAACATGCCCCCTAAACATAACTATGGTGAAAATAAATAATGGGTCCCGGAAACGAGGCCATGTTAGGTACCCAAATACAAAAGATACACTGAAATAAAGTGAGGAAAGAGGGAAAACATCATGGTAAAACCCACCCCTCAAGGTACAATGTATGTAAAAAGAAGAACTAGAATTTTCTAGGCAACTGTGTCCTTCACTCCAAGATGACTTCACAGAGAATGGAACTTCTACTCAGTGAAGGTCTTGGTGAAGATGTATGCCATCTATTTTGCTGAAGGACAAAACTATAGTTCAATGATCCCCTCATGTAATAAGTCTTGGAAGTAGTGCATGTGGATCTTGATGTGCTTCATCCGCTTTCTCTGAACTGGATCTCTGCAGAACTTCAAAGTGCTCTGGATGTCACACCAGATGACGATCGACCGATGAAACTGAATTCCCAAATCAGTGAGAAAATATTGTAGCCACATAGCCTGAATGGTTATGTTAACTACCCCTCTGTACTCTACCTCGATTGAAGAAAGAATAATACTATCATACTTATTGCTCGACCAATAGATAGGCCTGGAACCAAGACTGAGTGAGTAACTAGATGTGGACTTGCGATCAGTGTTATCGCCAACCTAGTCAAAATCAGTGAACCCGATGAGATATAATGTAGATTCTACTGCATAATGAATCCCAAAGGTGATGGTTCCCTATACGTATCTAAGGATATGCTTTGCAGCCTTCCAATGTAGCTCATGTGGCTCCTGCATGAACCTAGAAACTGCGCCAACTGCATAGGAAGGTCTGGTCTGGAGTGTGTGAGATACAACCAACTCCTCACTAGATGTCTATACAGTGTGTTGTTAACCAGTGCAGTGTCCCCACCATCCTCAAGTTTGAATCCTAATAGGAAAGGAGTCAGAGAAGAATTGTAGTATGTCATGTGAAATCTCTCAAGGAGATCTCGTGCATACTTGGCTTGAGAAAATTTGATGCCTGATGCATCCTAACTGATATCAAGTCCAAGGAAGAAGTGTAGAAGACCCATGTCCTTCATCAAGAACCTGTCATGTAGAATCCTCTTGACTACAACAATCATTGAAGTTGAGAAAACGATGATCAACAAATCATCAACATACAAAACTAAGAGTAGAAGTGAATTAGTCATCCTGAGCATGTAGACATTCAAGTCTACTTTACAACGTACAAAGTTATGAGAAAGTAGGTAGGAGTCCATATTGGCATACCATGCCCTCAAATCCTTCTTGTTTCCATAAAGAGTTTTCTTCAGTTGACAAACCAAAGAGGAATCCTACATAAATCCCTAGGAATGCTCCATATAGATCTCCTTAGAGAGATCACCATGAAGAAATGCATTCTTCACATCCATATAGTGGAGTTCCCATACCTTGGTCGCCGCAATGGAAAGTGCCAAACGTATGGAATCCATATTCACTACTGGAGCGAAGGTATCATCATAGTCAATGTCATGCACCTGTTGAAATCCTTTGGAAACAATCTTGGCTTTGTATATGCTAATATGTCCATCTGTTGTGCTCTTGATCCTGTAGATCCATCTGCACCTAAAAAATTTCCTTCCAGAAGGAAGGGGAACCAGATCCCAAGTCTGGTTCTTGAGGAGGGAGTTGTACTCCTCCTTCATGGTAGATTCCCAAAAGGGATTTATAGCAGCCTCACCATAAGACTGTGGATCTGAAGAGTGAACCAAGAAATGATTCCTAGAGGGCAATGGTTTAGTGGCAGTGACTACAATAGGAGTCTCCTAGAAATCATATCAAGTCCTCCTAGTATCGGTTGGATCACAAAAAATATCCCATGCATTCTGAAGAGTAGTCTGGGCCCACTTGGGACTCTGCTTTGTCTCTACATCTGCATCTAGATGCACTGTCTCTGCATCTGACTGTACTGACTCTGTATCTGGATCATCTAAATATTTTGAATCATACCTCTCATTTGAAGAAGAGTCGGCATGTGCATGCTCATCATATCGGACAGGTGGAAGAATGAAGGTGTTTGCATGTGGATGTTGAGGTTCATGCAAGACACTTTCCTCGAACTGTACACTTTGGTCAATAATGAGCCGGTCCGAGGAAATATCAATAATTCTATATCCCTTCACACCATTGGGGTATCCAAAAAAATACACTATGTGCTCTGTGTATCGAGTGCCTTCCTTTTTTCAGAGGGAATCCAGGCTCATGCACGTGAACTGAAAATATGAAAGTGGGTCACTTCCAGTTTTAGGTCGCTCCAAGCCTCGTAGGGGGTCTTATCCTTGACATATCTATGGGGAGATATGTTTTTTATGTAGGTTGCACAATTAAGTTCTTCGGTTCATAATCTCTATGGAAGTGACTTTGCATGCAACATGTAAGATGCCATCTCTTTCAGAGATCTATTTTTTCACTCAACAACTATGTGCTGCAACTGAATCCCTGCCTCATGAAAAATATTATGGATCTCATGATTGACATACTGACGCAGCCCTTCCAACCCGCAGATCGAAAGTCCACGCACACAGGATATTTCCTCTTCCACTGGCCCGAAGAGCTCTCAACACTAGGCTCTTCTATTTCCCTTTTAGGAAATCTGCACCCACAAACAACCTTGAGAAACTTCCCCCTTTATATTTTAGGAGATTAGACTTCACAATTTCTCAAATCCAGTGGTCAAGCACTCTGCCTCTCAAATCCCCGAAACCCAAAAATGGTCAACGCTTGACTTTTCCCCCTACCGATTTCGGATTTCTCCTTATCGCGAGTTGCGATATCATGCAACTCTACTCCCTGAACCCTGAAATCCTGATTCTCTATTTCCTAAAATAACGAAATGTCAACTCTTGACACAATTCCCGGTGTGGGTCCCACAACTAGACTTTCCCCCCTTTCGGGACTTCGCACTTCGCGAGTCTTAATGAAAATATTTCGGGACTTCAATCCACGAAACCCCGAAATGGAAATCCTTGGGAAAATCCAACGGCCCTTGTTGGCTTGAATCTACGGCTCTGCCTCTCCTGAGATTGAACCTTTGAGAGAACTCTCCATAACTCCCCTGCTCCTTCGTGAGATCTAATAGCTCACGGGACTTCACGAACTCTCCACGGAGAATTCCAACCGTTCATCTCTCCCCTTGAGAACTTCTGTGAAATTTAAATGGAATATTTCTCTGCGTGGAACCTGTCCTCCTGCAGCATGAAGTCACTGCGCCTCTTTTCAATTCTTCAAGGCACTTGGCCTCTTTCCTCCCTTCGACAACTTCAAAGGTTCAAATCCTTCTGAGCTTTTCCACAACTTTGAGTCTTTAAGAAAACTCCTACTCGCACTCCTTGCAGCAAACCCTCAAACACTTTCAAGTGTTGAACTCCTTTCAACTCTGTGCACTCCCTGCAACAGTAGTCCTTCAACAATTTCTCAGGTTCACAAACTTTGAGACTTTACCCGGCCTGTGCACTCCTTGCATGGCTCCTGTGCTTAGCTACACTTATGAGGGAATGAGAGAAAAAGCTATCTCTCCTGAGTTTTCAGAGATGAACTCTGACTTCTGTCAACGCACTCCTTGCGGACAAACTCCTACAGAGAATGTTTGAACACCATGAGTCCGAATCAAAACCCTTTTTGTATTAATCCATAACTTCTATACAGATCTCTGCTTCTTCTCTTTTATGCTCTATGCTCTCAATTGACATAATCTCATTCTTCTATGTTACAATATACAATGAGGGTGTCTATATCCCGTTTCCCTCTTTCATTCTAAACTGTCTAATCTACGCATTAATTTCTATCTACTTGCATTGACTACTATAAATGCCTTCTACCTACTAAGGACGAGAGCGGATCGCTCAAGGTCCTTTTACATTATACAAGTGTGCCTCCACTTGACGACTTCATTAATTTTTCAAGACGGTTTCAAAATGTGTACTGGGTGCTTTTCCAGCTGTCTCTTATCTCTGCGCTAGCTCGCTTGAGATGCTCCTGCATCATACTCCCTTGCTTGAAAATTTTCATGGGCTCCTGTCCATGAGCTCGTGCATGGTCTATCCATGCTTTTGGATCTCTGCTTCGTTCTCCCAGCTGGCATCTTCAACTGGATGGTTCTTCCATTTGACCAAATACTCAAAGTATTGTTTTCGCCTGGTCTTTTTGCTAACCCTTTTGTCCAGTATACGCTCCATCTGCGGATTTTCTGCAACTAGCATTTGTTTTCACCACTGAACCTCTGGCTTTTCATTTCCTGCTTCTACTTCCTCAACTTTATATGGGTACAAATCTGAGATATTGAATATCGAAGAAATTCCGATCCCATCGGGTAATTCAAGCTCATAATCATTCACCCCAAATTTCTTCAAGACCTTGCATGGTCCGATTTTCTTCATTTTTCAGTTTATTATATGTTCCTCTCGGGAACCTTTCCTTCCTCAAATGTGCGAGGATCAAATCACCAAATTCAAATTGAAGTTGTCTTCTGTGTTGATCTTCTCTCCGCTTATATTCCTGACTCGAACTCTGCAATCGTTCCTTAACCCGGCTGTGAAGTTCCTTCATCGCCTCTGCGAAATCTTTTGCACTAGCACTCCTAGTCGTAGTCTATTCTAAACCTCTCAACTTAGAAATTCCTCTCGGCTGCATGCCATAGACGATCTGAAATGGACTCTGTCCCGTGCTTCTCTTGACTGATTCATTATAAGAAAACTCTGCCTATGGTAATATGTTGTCCCACTGGCTGTGGTGTTCTGTCACCAAGCTTCTCAGTAAGTCTCCCAGACTCCTGTTCACCGCTTATGTTTTTCCATCTGTCTAAGGATGATAATCTGAACCAAACGACAAGTTTGTTCCCAACTTCTTCCATAAGGTTCTCCAGAAGTGTCCTATGAACTTAGTGTCCCGATCCGAAACTATGCTTCTTGGCAAGCCATGAAGTCGAATGACTTCTTTGAAAAATAGATTCGCAATGTGAGTTGCGTCACTGGTTTTCTGACATGGAATGAAGTGTGCCATTTTAGATAATCTATCCACCACCACAAAGATTGAGTCAAACCCTCTTTGTGTTCTTGGAAACCCCAATATGAATTCCATGTTGATTGCATCCCACGGCTTCTCAGGTATGGGAAATGGTTGATAAAATCCTGCATTCTGCCTCTTGCCTTTCGAATGCTAGCAAATTTTGCATCTGTCCACGAATATTTTGACGTCTACTCGCATTCCTGGCCAAAAATATGACTCATTCAACTTTGCTAACGTCTTGTTGTGACCGAAGTGTCCAGCTAGTCCTCCACTGTGTTTCTCCTTCAGCAAATTCTCCCTCATCGAGCATTTTGGAATACAAAGTTGATTACCTTTAAACAATAATCCTTCCTAGATCATATATTCTGCCCATTGGCTTCTATCTATGAGAATTGGATTCTTAGCTACTTCGTACACCTCTTTAAAATCTGGATCAGCTTGATACATCTCCCTGAGATCATCAAAACCCAACGTTTTGACTTTGAACTCCTGCAACAGCAAACACTTCCTGCTCAAAGCATCAACAACTTTGTTAGAAGTACCAAAAATATGTTTAATCAAAAAAGTGAAATTTTGCATATATTCAACCCACTTAACATGTCTTTGATTCAACTTTTCCTGTTGATTCACAAACTGCAGTGCATGATTGTCATTGTATAAGACAAACTCCTTCGGGATCAAGTAATGTCTCCATTTCTTCAATGCCTGAATAATAGCATTAAATTCCTTGTCATAAGTGGAGTATTTCACTTTCGCCTCATTCAGCTTTTCGCTGAAGTATGCTATCGGCCTGTCTTCTTGACTCAAGACCACCCCTATTTCAAATCCACTTGCATCGCATTTCACTTGAAATGCTTTTTGGAAATCAGGCAACACCAGAATTGGTTGTTCCGAGATTTTCCTCTTCAATAGATTAAAACTCTTCTCATCCTCTTCTATCCAGTGAAAAGATTTGTGTCTCTTCTTCACTGTGTCCATCATCGGTGCATTAATTCCACTAAAATTCCTGATGAATTTTCAGTAGAAACTAGCCAATCCGTGAAAACTTCTCACCTCAAAGATATTCTTCTGTGATGACCAATTCTTGATTACCTCCACCTTATCTGGATCCATCCTCAACTTATCTGCAGAAATAACAAACCCCAAATAAATGAGCTATGTCTTCATGAATGAGGACTTCTTCATGTTTATTAGCAGCTTCTCCTGCTGTAACCTCTTCATTACCGTAGCCAAATATTCCAGATGTTCAGCTTCTGTTTTACTGAAAATCAATATATCATCAAGATACACTGACAAATTTTCCGATGAAATCCTTCAGGACTTCATTCATCAATCTCATGAAAGTACTTGGCACGTTTTTTAAGCCAAATGGCATAAAAATACATTCATACAACCCCTCATTAGTCTTGAAGGTTGTCTTCCATTCATCACCTTCCCTCATGCGAATCTGGTGATAACTGCTTTTCAAATCAATCTTCGAAAAATATTTTTCTCCACTCAAGCAATCCATCAGATCATCCATCCTTGGCAATGGAAATATGTACCTGATGGTTATCTTGTTGATCACCCTTGAGTCAATACACATCCTCCAGCCTCTGTCTTTCTTCGGGCTGAGTACTGTCGGAACAACACACGGACTCAAGCTTTCCCTGACCAAACCTTTGTCTAACAAATCCTAGACTTGTCTTTTGATATCTTCATTCTCCTGTGATGTCAATCTGTATGCGGCTTTGTTTGGAAAACTATCTCCCAGTATGAGATCAATATGATGACTCACACTTCTAATCGATGGCAACAAACGAGGTAGTTCATCCACTACTATGTCAACGAACTCTTCCAGCAGTTCCTGAACTTATTCTAGTAAATCATCTACCCTTGTGCTAGTTAAAACAATCTTTGGCTTCCTGACCACAATGAATTGTGGTTCCCCCTTCTTCTTAACCTATGTAAGAAGTTCCTTCCCACTCATGAGAAGTACATTGTTACTTACTTCAGGTTTCACATCCTTATCTTTGATTGGAAGCAACATGTGAGTTATCCCATTCTTCTCTAGGGTGTATGTGTTCATCCTCCTGTCATGAATCACATTCCTGTCATACTGCCATGGTCTACCCAACAATAGATGACAAAAATCCATAGTAATAACATCACATAATATCTTATCATTATATCCTCCTATCTTAAATTCAACTAAACATTGTTTAGTGACAGTTACCTGATTTCCTTTTTGTAGCCACAAAACTCTGTGTGGACTTGGATGTTCAACTGTCTCCAGCTCTAGCTTCTCTACCATCTCTGTCGAAACGAGATTATCCGTGATACCACTGTCCACAATGACCTTGCATACCCTGTCCTTGGTCTTGCAAGCAGTCCGAAAAAGTCTGTTTCTTTGGACTGAACTCTCCACCTCCTTCTCTGGTGTCAAAAGAG
>SNQJ01S0018793.1:11637-37920 GCA_010110895.2 Picea sitchensis | reverse complement strand
AGTGTGTGACGTCAAGGTCAACTCCCTTGACGTGTCCTCATGTTCTCTCCACAAGGGACATGTCCTCATGTTCTCTACACAAGGGATGTTGGGCTATAATCCCAAACCCACTTATCCCTCTCAAATAAGTGTCCTCATAGATCAACTCAAATCAGTCATAGAGTAGTATGATCTAGATAATGTCTTAGGAAGCTGCAAACATTAACATAATAGAGAAGGATAGATCCTGCAACAACCATACATTCCACATGTCAAAGGAAACTCCAAAAAGAGTGCCTCTTTATTTATACTTGTATCATTTCTATACCAAAGAAAAGAGAGTAGAGAAACCTCACCTTCTAGTTGGGTTTTCTCCCATATTGTATTTCCCAGGTCATATCTTGTGTTTATTTGTGGATGGTGTGATTTTATTTTACTATTCTATAGTTTTCACATTTTATCTATTTCATGCATAAGTAGAAAAATCAATAACTAAATATTATGGAAATCTAAAGGGAAAATAACATTAATAATAAAGATTTCAGTTATTTATTAGATCTGTTGTGATGAACTGTTCTAGTGGAATTTCCATGGAAATTTACATATCAAAAACTGTGTTGAAATCATAGGTAGGCAATCAAGGAGAGAACACCATAGAAAAATATTTCACACAAATAAAAGATAGAGACAACAATATCTATGTGGTAAAACCCTCAAAGAAGGAAACATTCATAGAGCAATGGAAAATTTGTATTATTTCTCAAGAAAGAAATTATGCATCCACTATAATATATAACTCTTCATTATGTAGAATCACATAAACATTAGATCATCATCAAAAAATTATCCTCCATGACCTTTAAATATATATCATGGAAAAATAAGGTTATAATACATACATGAACTATTTTAAATACCAAGAATAAGAGGATTGTTGGATCACCTATGAAAAAAATAGAATGGTGATCACCATATAATAACTCAAGAACAGAAGAACAATTAAAAAAACACATTAAAATGCATACATAACTAACACATTATACCAAGTTGGTCTGAAGTAACCTCCTAATGTCTAATATCCTAACATTCCTCCTTAATAATAAATTGGGCTATGAAGGAGGATTTATTATTTGAAAAGGAATATGAAAGAGTCATTACACTTATCCCCCCTTTAATGACAACTTCCTTCACACCTACCATAGAATTAATATGTAAAAGGATTTCCTATTAAGGGATTAGTGTGTAGTACACTAACAAAAAACAAGCTAGAAAAGAACAATATCTAAAATATAGCAATGTTGAACTTGAAAGGATATGATAAAGTTGTAGGCAAGTGTCAAAGATCAATGAGAATGCTCCAAGTGAACCAAGAACTTGTGATATAACCAATATATATTCTAAGATGGTGTCTCATTATAAAATAAACAAATATGAAGGAAGCAAGAGGGGTTGTCCTCATACTATCAAGAAATTTGAAAGTGCTAACACTGAAAAGATCAAGGTATATGCTCTAAAAGGAAAAAATATATCGATGAGAAACAATCATTATTTAAGAAAACCATAAATCTTATAAAAGATGAAAGCATATGACAAAGAAACCAAAAAGTGTCGAAGATAAAACAATGCTTCACAAAATCAAGGAGATATGGATGACCTTCCAACCGAAAGAGTTAAAACCTCATTAAGTTCTCCAAATAACACATGAGACAAAACAAATGCTTACAAGGAAGCAACAAAAGTTGTTGAAATATCTGAAGCTAAAAATATCAAATGTAGATTCTCTAAAAGTTAAAAAAAACTATAGATGTTCAACATAATTCCTCCAAGGAGAGATTGGTCCTAGTGTATAAAAATGGAAGAAAACCCCATCATTGTCTGTATGGTTGAATGTGTTGAAGCTAAAAGAGGATCAAATGTAGATGTTCAAAAAGAAAAAAATCTAACAATGATCAATAAAGACACTCAAAGAAGAAGAGGTGCTAGCATAAAAAGGCTAGACAAAGTGATTCGTAAAAAAGAAACAAACACCACATAATGCCATAAAAAAATTGCATAATGGAGAAAGAGTCAAATCCTCTCATACAATTTGTTCTCAAGCCATGATCAACAAAGACATGTGAAAATTAAAGAGAATCCAAAGATTGAAAAATAAAAAAACACAACCAACCACAATTACATGCTTTAGAGATCCTAAAATGACCTTCTTCTCAATAGATTGGAATATATTTTAGGTGCATAGGAGACAATAGTTAATTAACTTAAAAAATCAATTAAGGGCCTATTTACACTAAAACATATTTGAGAGGTGTTACATTGAAGCCCTCAAAATCTTTCAATTACAAAGCATGCTTTACATTGAAGGAATATGCATGTAAAACATTGGTGTATTGTGTATGTGTGTGATTGCTAATTTGTTCATTGTTTATTTACTCTGCAACTATTGGATCATAATTATGCATTGATATAACAATTACATTTTATGGTGAAAAAGGATTAAATTGCTCTATTACTGATTCACCCCCCCTCTTAGTAATCCAACAATGATGTTCCTTTTTCTTTTCTTGTAGTGTTATTCACACCCATCCACCTTGCATGGTATCAGAAAGAATGCCTCCATGGCCCCATTCACACATAGCCACCTCACATGGCTTAGTAAATGATATCCCATGGTCCAAGACCATTCTCAAAGTCATATTCTCACCTAGCCACATTGCATGGAATAGGAAAGACTTACCACAAGTATTATTCACTCCTAGCCACCTCACATGGCATAGGAAAAACTTGTATCGGGTTGTGATGTTTCTCCTCTCCCAATAGTATTATGCTCACCTAGCCACCTCACACGGTGTAGCAAATACTATGACCATAGCCCCATTCACACCTAGCCACCTCACACGGTGTATGCAAGACTTGATACAGATATTATTCACACCTAGCCACCTCACATGGTGTGGGCAATATCTGTACCCGGATATACATTACTCCCTCAGTCACCTCACATGACTGATCTAGGAAGCCCTTGGCCAAAGGGGAAATCCGATTGGAGGAGAAAAATCAAGCCTCCCTCTCAACAAGGGTGGACACTCTGCATCACACCAACCTTGTCTATGAAGTAACCATACTTCACTCTAGACAGAGGCTTGTTGAGAATGTTTGATATTTTCTCATTAATGGATATGTAACGGATCTCCACAACTCCTCTTTGCACCATGTCTTGAATGTAGTGGTATTTGATCTCTATATGCTTAAAATTTTCATAAAACATAGGATTCTCTGACAGCTTCACACAACTTTGTGTTATAGAAATATTTACCTCACCATTGCTATCTTGCACAGAGGGCCTTTTTCCATTTCCCTATGCAAACTTATCATCCCTTTTTGATGAATCCAGAGCCAAAAATATACATTTTTCCACATATACGCTCCCTATCAGCTATGCAAGATGCGTATATGTTGGGTGCTCCACTATAGACCACGTACATCGATATTTGTGTCGGAAAATACAAAAATGAGGTTGGGTTTCCATGTCATGACAGAAGATCTCTGATCCTTGGCCTTCCACATACTGGAAACGTTCTGACTCGGCCCTTCAGTTTCATTCTAAAGGCTATAAAAGAGAAATTTTGAGCTATGGAAAAGGAGGAGAAAGCATTCAAATTTGAGAGCAAAGTTACTCTAGATAAATTACTTCATATTGAGTCTGCATCCCTTTGTCCCTCAAGTCTGAACACAGTTTTCAGCCCCCAAGCTCTTTCCCTATTGTTGAGAGAACCTCGTTGACTCTCTCTTATGAGCTTGCCTTTGGTGGAGGATTGAAGTGGTGGAGGCCCAATTGGAAGGAACTTGGTTTCTTGGCTTTGAACTGTGCCGACACGGAAGTCTGTAATGTTGTCACTTCTGTTGATCAATTATTAATAGAAATACTCATTTCCCAGCCTATTGGTATATTGAAAATGTATGATTATTATCCATGGGCATGTTTGTAATGTTTATTGATGGATTATGCTATCTAATGTGCTAACCCCTTTATATCATCACTATATACTTTCTCTGCTCATTTTTTAAGAACTTATTGCATGTATAAAGCTTTGGGTCGAAGTGCTCAACGGTGGAACATCATCAAACGTTGGATCGAGGTAGACCTCTTTCTTATATTGCATATTAGTTCATATAGAATATGTTGGAAATGAGTTGATTTCTGCAGTCATACCTGTCTGTTGTGGTTTACCCTTGGCCATAGAGATTTTTTCCCTCATAACACTTTGATTGTCACAATGTATCAAAGTTGGCTCGAACTATAGATCAAATAACCCTACAAGCAACTTCCAGAGCCACACTACTTCACATATTGCAACATTGGTTGCAATACACTATGTCTCTTGTGTACTGAGTGCCACTGATGTTTTCTTGCTTATTAACCATGAGGTCATGCTTTATCCCAAACTGAAGCAACATCTATATTTTTTTTCCGGTCCACTGCACTCCCTTCCCAGTGAAAGTCTATATAACCTTTCATCTTCACATATCCATATAATACATATCTCAATCCATATCCAAATGTACCATCTAGGCACCTCAACACATGTTTTGTTGCTATCCAATGTACATGTCTAGGCTCAACCATATACTGAATCAAAGTGTTCACTGCAAAACATATGCTCAGCCTGGTGTTTACCAGGTACATCAAGGATTCGATCAATTGTATTTACATCATGGGATCCATAAAATGTAGATATGAATCATTCAAGCACTTCATATTCATCACCATAGGTGTGGCCATGGAATTATAGTCCATCATCCCGAATCTCTGTAGGATATCAATAGTATATTTTCCTTGACTAAGGAAAATATCATCTTGCCTCTAACACACCTCCAATCCCAATAAATAATGCATCAAACCTATATCCCTCATATCGAACTCTAAAGTGAGGTTCCACTTGCACCCAACTATGAGCTTCTCATCTCCTATTAGAAATAGGTCATCCACATACAATACCAAGATCAATGGGAAACCATTCTCAACCTTGTATTAAAGGTTGGGATCTTCATCACTCTTGGTAAAACCCAAGCTCATTAGATGTTTATTCTGGCATACCATTCCCTGGGTGCCTACTTGAGCCCGTACAAATCCTTCTTCAATTTGCACACATGGGACTCCTTCCCATGGATTTCAAATCCTTGTGGTTGCTCTATGTACACTTATTCAATGAAACCATTCAATAAGGTTGTCTTGATATACATCTGGTGTAATTTCCATCCCATCATGGAAGAAATCAAAATAATCGATCTGATGGAAGTCTACTTTTCTACCGAAGCAAAGGTATAGTCATAATATTCTCCCTCTTTCTAGGAGAACCCTCTAGTCATAAATATCACTTTGTACGTATATGTGTTGTCGCCTACAACATGTTGGATTTTCTAGATCAATTTGGAAGTCACCATTGACTTCCCTTCTGGTCTCAGGACCAATTTCCACACATCATTCTTCATGATGGACTGATACTCCTCCATCATGGCATCCTTCCATTCTTAATGCTTGGAAGACTCTTCAAAAGTGGAAGGTTTTGAATCAATTATTTTGCTCATTAACACCACATAGTTGGAAAACATGTGTGGTCTCTTGGTCTCTCTAAAGGATCCCTTAGGAGTTGCATGTCCTTCATCTTCCTCCAAAGTGTCCCATAGCCAACATGGTCTCTTTCTGGTAACAATAGTTTCTCTGGGTGGATCTACCAATCTTTCTAACACTACCACTTCATTTTGAACCTATGGAATAGGTTCCCTTGAATTATATTCAACCATGATAGCATCCCTTTGAGCCTCCTACTCCTATCTATCCTCATATAAGTGAGAATTCCTAGATATTTTGAAGGCTTCATCTTCATCAAATGTCATATCTTGATTGATCTCAATCTGTCTATGATCATAAACATATATTATATAATCCTCCGATGTCTCACTGCATCTAAATAATATTCCCTTCCTTCCTGAAGGGTATAGCTTCATTATCTTCTCCTTGGGAACATGCATATACAATAGAAAACCAAATATTCTCAAGTGACTAACTTTTGGTTTCTTTCCAGTGAAAACCTCTTCAGGTGTCTTCCTCCCCAATATCTTGTGAGGACTTCTATTCTAAATGTACACAGTTGTACTGGATGTTTCTTCCCATAAGTGCATGGGTAATTTCTGGTCATGGATCATTGCTTTGGAAGCTTCCACAATAGATATGTTCTTCCTTTCTGCAACCCCATTCGGGTGGGGGTTGAAGGGAGTTGTCATCTCCCTCTTAATACTTGCTTCTCTGCAGAAGTCCTTGAATGCATTTGAGGTGTACTCACCTCCATTATCAGATCTTAATATTTTAATAATTCTTCGAGATAAATTCTCAACCAAAGCCTTTAATTATTGAAAATTATTGAAGACTTCATCCTTCAATTTCAAGAAGTAGATCCATGTCTTCCATGAGTAGTCATCTATGAAAATGGAATAGTATACAAAATTTACTAGGAAGGGAATTGTCCTCTATCTTCATACATCTGAATGTATGATGTCCAAGATCCCTTGGGATCTACTGTCACTTTTTTCAATACTTTTCTTGACATTCTTTCCAAGTGCCCATCCTTTGCAAACCCCATCATGTTTTACATGCATGTCTAGTAGACCTGTAACCATATTGCTCAATAATGGTAGTGCTCTATACTTTAGGTGAGAAATTCTATGGTGTTATAGCTCACTACGACTAACATCATTGTGTACAAGGTCTCTTTCTCGGTGTCCCTTCAATTTATATAGTCCTCCCTCTCGGACACCAATAACGATTGCGGAATTTATGCTTGAGTTCTTGGGCCACAGTATAACTTGGCCATCCACAATTCTACCCTAAAACCTTTATCTTCTAAAGAAGAAATGGAAAGAAGATTATTCTTCAAGACTTGTACAAGCAACACATATTTAATTGAAATAGGATTACCCGAGTCAAGTTGAAGTGAGGCTTCTCCTACTCCTTTGATTGCATGTCTAGAATCATCCCCAAACACCACTTGAAGGATGAGCTCTTTTCTGTCAAGTTTGTAAGGGAACTTATGAATCTGGTCATGTGCTTGGGAGCACTGTTATCCACGAGCCAAATATCACTCCCCTAAGTGATAGTACCTGTGATTTCCAAGACAAATAAATATTCTTCGTCTTTTGACTCCTGTGTCTCTATATCTGTTGCATGTGCATGATGTTTTCCTTTCTCATTCTTATGAGGACATTGAAATCCATAATGTCCCAACTTTTTTCAACTGTAGCATCTCACTTTTGACACATACTTCTTGTAACGTGGTCTTTTATCTCTCTTCATACTAACCTCTCTTCTATCCTTCCTTTTATTCACATGGGCGGAAAGAGCTTGATTTTTGTCATCATTTGTCTTTAGTGTTTTGGATATCGACCTAGACTCTTCTTGGGTACAGTCTGTCCACAACTTGTTAAATTTGGGTAACTTTCTTCTTGCACAAATCCCTTGAACAAATGGGTCCCAAGAGGAAGGGAATCCGTTGATTTTTATAGTCACAAGTTCAATGTCATCCACTGAGTCTCTAATAGCTTCTAACTGGTCCTTGATCCGTGTGATTCTCATGAAATAATTGGAGATTGTTTTTTACTTGTTCATTGTCATGTTTTTTAGTTGATGCCTTAGAGTAAGCTTCCAGATGGTGTTCTTTCTTTCATAAATTCTTGTTATGGAATCAAACATTTCTTTCGGTGTCTTCATTTCTGATACATTTGGTATCAGATGATCCTTAATCAAGTTTTTCAAGATCCTCGTGGCCTTGACTTCATTCTTCCTAAACTTTGTTTTGGCTTTGTCTTATTTTGGTTATGGAAGTACCTTCTTGACATGATCCAATAACTCATTCTCTTATAGAATGAGTAGTACCCTATGCTTCCAGGGTTTGAAGTTATCTGCACCATCCAATCTATCTTCAACTATCATACTGGTACTCATTTTCGTTGGTAGAAACCCTAGATTTGAGAAATTTCAAATTTTCAGACTTCACCAAACTGCAAATAGAGTGTTGTAGGGGGTACGCTATGGTAGGGTGAACTGATCTATGGTTAAATTATTCCAAGTGTCTTGGAACTAGTGCTCAACGATCTTGACAAAGAATTGTGCACCTGCAGTTGTTTTTCAAGATCTTTCCTTCCAACTGTTAGATTGTTCTAAAGGTAACCATCTCTGAAACCATGTTAGATTTTATTCACTTTTATAGAGAAATTAGGTTTACTAGTATAATTATATCTTATTTCGCATCAGAATTTATATTATGTACTGAAAATAAGATCCGTAGTAACAAGCACAAGAAGACACAAGAATTTATCTTGTGAAAAACCCAGCCAACCTTTCTTAGAGAGATTATGTCAAACAAGTCCAACCATGAACAAACAAATAAACCCTATAAAAATGGTAGCTAAAGATACAAACAGAAATACCACCCCAAATGCAGCAGTAGCACCATACAAGAGTAGCACCTCTACTAAGGGTAGCACACAAGAGAGAGTTACCACAAATACTAAACAATAAGAAACTTCTGCTACTGCAATTGTTGCGTCACCTTCCTCGAACTTTCACCTTCCCTTTTTTTGCATGAGAGAGTGTGAGTGAGTGTATCAAATGAGCCAAGGAGCCTTGTATTTATAGTTTTCTTGACCTCCTTATTGGGTTGAATTCTCCTCTGGGATGGTGTCACTTCATTATTCTTTATTCTTCTGGGCCAACTTCTCTTCTAGGGTATTTCCACATTTTTTCAATGATTCTCTTTCTTTTGGAATATTCTTCTCATCTAAGAAAGGTCATCTAGGAGGGAAATTACCTCTCACAGCTACCAAACATCAAAATATGATATGTTTCTTATAGGAAACGCCAAGAAGATTATTCAGGATGTGAAAACCTAGTTTTTCTTTAAATTTGACATGAAGGATATTGGTGTTACAAATTTCATTTTAGGCATGGAAATTAAAAGAGATCAAGAAAATAGGAAACTATGGTTAAATTAGAGGAAATATGTTGAGACAATATTGGAAAGGTTTAATATGTAGGAATGTAATCTGTTGAAGGTTCCTATTCCTATAGATGTAAATTTATATGCAGATTAGTGTCTGAAGATACCAGAAGAGGAAGAGGACATGTCACGTGTTCCATATGCTAGACTAGTTGGTAGTTTTATGTATGCAATGGTCTATACTAGATCATATATTGCACATTCAATGGTATTTTTGAGAAGGTATATTTCAAAACCAAGGAAGGAGCATTGAACAGTAGTAAAGAGGGTTTTTCAGTTATTTTCGTGGCACTACTAGTTATGGGTTGTGCAGACCAAGATTGGACAGAGTGTTGGACATACATGGATTTGTGGATGCATATTGGGTTGGAGATATGGATCATAGAATATATAGAAGTGCATATGTGTTTAACATGTTTGGAGGAGAAATCAGTTGGATGATAAAAAGACACATTGTAGTGGCACTCTCTACTACAAAATTTGAATACATGGAAGCTACTCATGCAAAAAAGGAAGCAGTATCGTTACAAATATTGTGTTCGGGTATTGGGTTGGTACAACACACTATCATGATAGATTGTGATAGTCAGAGTGAAATATTCCTGGAAAAGAACTTGGCTTATCACTCAAACAAAAAGAATATTGATGTTTAGTATCACTTTGTGAGAGACATTGAGAGGTTAACACTCAACATGAACCCTTACCAATGAACCTTGATATTGTGATGCAAAATTAGTATGTTTGAGATGCGTGGAAATTGGGGCTCAAATATTTTTCTACAAGGGCCATCGATGTCATCACTATTATCACTATCACTTGATATATCTCTCATCCTATGTCGTATAGAGGCTATAAATGAAACACTAAAATGGTGCCCAAAAATGGGTGTATAATTGGAGCCCCCACCATCAAGGGATATTAATCCAAAAGGGTTGAGGATATCAGAGTGAGGACCTCCTCCTGAGGACATTACTAGGGAACTAAGGAACATCAATCTCCTAGAATTTTCTGGGGATTGTGAAAAGGAACATGTTAAGGCATGGTTGGAGGGAATGAAATGCACTAATAAATTATGCTTCCACCTTAGTGGACAAAATATCCATATTATAGCATTGAGACAATTCCTTGAATTGATGGAGAAGCCTTAAGATACAATTTCATCTCACTTTGGATATGCCTCATGGGAATTCTTTGGAGGTTTTGAAAAAAGTAATTTCCTGCATTCTATGAAGAGTATCAAGTAGGATCTTTTCAGGCCTTAGTGCAGGGACCCCAAGTGGAGGAATATGAGATAATATCACTTTGTAAATGGGTTGAATCATGAGACTAGGTCCTTTATACGGATTTGGAAATCATCTTCAATTTTTTATCCAGTCGAAAATGCATATTATGCAAAAGATATTCTAGATATCAAAGGGGGTCATAAAGGGGCATAAGAATTGTCATTCCACGGCAATCATGATTTGTGGGGAAGGCCCCTCGAACCTTCTCCAAGGGAGGAAATTTTAGGCCACTTCCTTATAACAATAGAGTTGCAACATAAGTTTTCATGGTAGAAATTTGAATGGCAACAAGTGCAGCATCTCATGCATCATCGGGGACTCATATGTGTCCAAAGCATTCACATGAAACTTTTAGGAAGGGAAGGGGTTCTACAGAAAGGAACTCATCTCAAAGGTCTCCATGAAATAACATGTAGATTTTATCCCACATTGTTTGTTGGGGATGTAGAGGACCTCATTACTATCATGACTACCCTAAGTCACAATCTAGCACCATGCACAGAGGAGGAAAGGCCTCAATGGAAAAAGAAGGAAATAACCACCAAATCTATCTAGTGGTTAGTAACCACCAGGATGAACATCAATCAACTATGGTGGACTCATCAAGTCAAACAAACAATGTTAAATTTAATTTTTTTTTTTATATTATTGAAACAAATAGTTTCGTTTCTCCATATGCATTAGATAAATGTGGGTTGGAAGCCTATGAGAAAAATGATTTTAAATTGGTTGAGATGGATTCTGGGGTAAATAAAATTGTAGGACCTAGTATTGATGAGTGTTTTATAGACCTAGGGGTGTGTACTACTAGGTTAAAAATATATGTCACTGCCCTAGGAACTTATGATTTAATTATTGGTATGGACTAGCTAGAAGCTCATCGCAATTTCCTAGACTATTTCAAGAAAATAGTTCTTTGTTTAGACGATAAAGGAAGGAAAATTGATATCCTTAGTGTTAAGAGTAAGGTATCTTTATGTTTCATCTCGAAAATGAAATTAAAATGCTACGTGAGGCAAGGATATTGATTGTACGTGGTAGAGGTGGTAATTGATGGAAAGGAACCCTCCTTATACTAGTACTCAATTTTATCATAATTCAAAGATGTTTTTCCCAAGGATTTTCCAGGGTTACATTAAAAAATAAAACTCAATTTGGCTATTGAGATAAAATCAGATGCAAATCCAATTTCTAAGACACCTTACAGGATGACGAATCCAGAATTGTTTGAATTAAAAATAAAACTAAAGGAACTATTGGACTTAGGGATTATTAGGCCTAGTGTTTCACCATAGGGTGCGCCAATGATTTATGTCATGAAGAAGGACATATCCTTGAAATTGTGCATAGATTACAAATATTTGAATAGAGCCACAATGAATAATAGGTACAAAATATCTTGAATATATGATTTCTTTGACCAAATGAAAGGGGCAACTATTTTCTCAAAATAAATCTGTGGTTAGGTTATCACCAGCTAAGGATTAAGAAATGTGGCATTCTTGAGACTATTTTTCGAGATTGGTTTGGGAACTATAATTTCATAGCGGTCCAATTCGATTTGACCAATACACTAGATATATTCACGAGTCTCATGAATAGTGTATTCCAAAACTACTTTGAATGCTTTGTGTAGATCTTTTTAAATGATATTCTCATCTATTATATAAATGAAAAGGAACATGAGGAGCACTTGCAGTTCATGATATCATACTTAAAAGAACACAAATTCGACAAAAAATTGTCTAAATATTTTTTTTTCAAAAATAAATTCACTATCTTGGTCATATTATTTTAGGGGAAGGAATTTTGGTGTACACTAAAAACATGAAGTCCATAATGAAATGGATAGTGCCAAAAAACTTTTCATGAGGTGTTGACGGGCCAAAATGACCCGTACAATCAAATGAGGGAAAACACTCGATGGCAGGTCCCAATTAGACCCACTCTTGTTTGGGATCATGTTTCCGACCAAATTTTGGCCTGGTTACGAATCTAACTAATATATTAACTAAATATGAATCTGAGAACCGGAGGTTCTCAGATGAATTAAAATGAAAATACTAACTAACTACTTCTAAGATAAGATGAATGATTGCAGTCCTGGATGCAGTTTCTATCTGTTATATACTATCCTATCATGATCATGAGAAAACTAAAAAGGATGAGTACAATGAAATATGTGTATTACTTGCGCAGAAGAAATTCATATATACATGTAACATGAATTTTTAAAAACATAACCAGTTAGAATCAAGTAATTGTTTAATTAATGGTATCACACCATTGATGTACTCGATTCGAAAATCATGGTAACTAT
Source organism: Picea sitchensis (assembly GCA_010110895.2). Classification (NCBI taxonomy): domain Eukaryota; kingdom Viridiplantae; phylum Streptophyta; class Pinopsida; order Pinales; family Pinaceae; genus Picea; species Picea sitchensis. The sequence continues at coordinate 25,288 of SNQJ01S0018793.1, read as the reverse complement.
AAACATGAGAACATTAATTCAAAATTAATTCATAAACCAACAACCAAGTACTACATGAATAAAACATGTATAAATTGAATAGTCACATTCATACACATTAACACCACAATATTCAAAAATGTCTTCAGGTTCAAATTCACTTGTAGTAAAAATATCGTCCTGCTACATCCGGAAACCAAAATCCTTTTCTTATGCATAATCCTTTGTTTTTATAATGAGGAGTCATTGTTTACATCATAATCTTTCAATTATGAACCTAGGGCCAGTTTACAAAATGACTCTTCATATTCCAAATCAGAAAACAAGATAATGATAGTAGAGAAAGGAGACATATGGGTACAGTTATGGAATTTTATTATCATGAGATGCTTTGTCCCTGCATTTGATCCTGATATTCCTCCCATAGGGAATAATATTCCATTATGTCCTCAATCTTTCCCAATTGCAATTTATCCATGATTAATTACCCATTGCAAAATTTAGTGGACACTTCTTGATGTAACTCCTTTGTTACACTTTTAACAAAGTGTTGGATTTTACTAGTGAGTTGGATAGGTCTTAACAAGTGTTTCTCCAAAGATTCTCTTTCAACCTGATTTAAACCTTTTATGCTTACTTGGATGATTTCTTTGCGTTATTCCACCTAAAATATTCTTGTGGTGGCAGGTGTTGCTTCATAAATAGGGAGCATTGGTCGCATTCTGATTTCTTCCATGAGATCGCTTGATTTATTCCATAGCCTTATGTAGGCAACAATTGTTGCCTTTTGGGTGAACTGTAAATTATTGAAAATTGGTTTACAAGTGTCAAATAATATCTGACATCAGATTATTTCTCTATCATAATATACTAGCAGTGTGGTGGGGGGAGTCTCACACATATCATGCCAACCGAGCATCTTCTCTAAATCCTCATGGGATTCTTGATACCTTCCTTGAATATCTACCAGTTTATTTTGTAGCCCGATTTGTTCTTCTCGACAATTTTGTATGTCACTGAGAAGATTGAGGAATTCTTTATGTTATGTTGCAAATCTCTCATTTAGATCTAATGCCTGGGTTTTGATAGTCTCTTCAACAACTGTAGATGTCTTTTTCTCTTCCAAGATTGTTTTGAGCTTCTATCTCTCTGCTTCCAATTCTTTGTTATGGGTGTCCCGTTGGGTTTTGATCCTTATTTAAAACTTTCCATTCATATGATCTCTTTGTGCTTATAGGTATTTGTTCAAAAATTTTGTATTGAGAGTGTCAGCTACTCTTGCAGCGTTCTCGAACTCTGAAGTAAGCCTATATTTCACATCTCTTAATTCTGGCTCCAAATCTGTAACCCTGGTTTTGGAAGTGTTTAGGGCACTGGATACTTCAAGTATGAACGAGTCATTTATTCCTACAAAAGTGTGGAGTGAAAATCCTGCCTAAACAACATTCTCTTCAGGATCGAGCCCTAACTTCCATTCTACTACTCTCCATGCAGATGAATTGGATCTAGTGTCTTCTCCTCTTTTCCTTTTATTTGATCTTGTCTCAATACTCCTTGTTTTATTATCATTATAGTAGTCTCCAATGGCAACCACAGTGCCCTCAAAATTCAATTCTTGACAAAAAAGAGAAGAATCCCCTGGAATATCATTAAGAGGAGTGAAGTCGTGAGGTGGCATGTTCACAATACCCAGATTGGGCATTGATGGAGTGCTTGGGGTTTGACTTAAATCCTAAAACTAATGTTGTTTCAATAGCTCATATACATTTTTCTTAGCCTCAGATTCTTTAGCTTCTGTTTAGCTTTAGCTTCATTGACCAATCTCTTGGCCTCTACCTCATCAACCAATTTATTTTCCTTGTCTTCTTAATCTTTCTTCCTTTGAAGTACATCCTATTATGCCTTAATTTCATTTTATTTTATGATTCTTTCCTCCTCAGCTTGCCTTCTTTTATATTCCTCTTCAGCCTGGAGTCTCTTTTATTCCAATGTTTCCTCTTTTCTATCCTTTTCTTGCTTTTTAACATTGTTGTTTACTTGTTTCTATTGGAGCAATCTCTAGAATTGGTCAATTGTCACTCTCTTCATTTCCTCTTGTTCACATTCAAGCTCCTATCTAGAATATCATTGGGTAAATTCTATAAGGCTTCTTCATATGATAGTATTCCTTTAAACATGTCTTCTTCAAAATCAACTACATGGATGTTAGGTTGGGTGAGCCCAACATATCTGACATGGTTGACTACAAACTCATGTGGGTCATGGCCTTTAGTCTCTCCTAGGCATAGGTGTAAATTTTGTAGGTTTTATACCTCCTTTATTGCATGAGGGCCATTGGAAATGGTGTAATTCCCTATGTGGATTGGGAAAATAGGCTAGAGATTTTTGTTGCTACTTAGGAGCAGTGAGGTGACCCCTGACCCCATCCTTTGGTAAGAAATATGTCTAATCATAAGATGACAAATTAGGGTAAAAGGTGTGGGGCTCCAGTGGTTCCATACACCCTAATATATGAATAGTATTTACACAGGAACGAGTCAGCTATCCCCTTCAATCGAGTCCTAGCTTCAAAGGAAATCCTATGTCTTGGGAAACCAAAAAGAATAGATTTTAGATGGTCGAGGAAAATTTTAAAAATGTCATAAAAATATATCTTGTAATTACTTCTCCAGATCTCAGAGAAGTACACATGAATAGGGGGTTGGTTTTGGCCCCAGTTCCACCCAAGGTTAGGAAATTGCACAAAGGAAAAAATAGCATCAACTAGGTAGGTTGACATGTAAAAATAGGTATTTTTCATACCTGGGATGTTCTTCATGTGAATATAGATGTTGAAGGCCAATATGTCTGCCAAGTTGAAAACTTGTCCTATTTTGACGATGGTATGGGCTAGTAGCATCCAATCGGTTTGGAAGTGTGTGATTTTCTAATCACCATAAAGTCGGAATAGCATGGACACTAACATTTTATATGGTGCCTTGATCCTATGGGTGGGAAACAAAGTTTTTCCTTGCTTGAGGGTCTCGTCCTCATCGACCCACCAATGTTTCATTAGATTTACTGGCCCTTTGTTACCTTGGGTAAAAACTTTCAAGAATGGCTCATTGAGAGCATAGGTGGGAGTGGTAAGATGGTATCTCAAACCGATGTCTTTAGGCCCTAGGGATGCGACACTCTTCCCATGTTTTCTCACGATGTTTGTGGTGTTTATGTCGAATTTCATGAAGCACCATTGTGCAGCCTCATTGTAGGGAAAACGAGTTGGTCGGACAACAACCAAATGGATGTCGCCTTTTTGGATGTTCTGATATATTTCCATGTTCTCATCTTCTGTAGGAAAATCACCCAAATTGAAAATTCCATAGATCTACTCATATGAAGGAATGTGGTCTTCACCAATGTGGGGGGTATTTTCCATCACCAAGGCCTCAGTCGGGCGGGACGACGTTTCAGGCGCAGAGGCTGACTAGAAATAAACAAAGACCTTTGGTATTTTGGGATTCTAGCTCGCTATGATAGGTGGTTGATTAATCATGCATCATCAGTTTAACAAGCGAATTAACCTATGGTAAAATAATATGGAAAACACAAAAATACCAACTACTAAACAATGAAATGCAATACCTGTAATTGATCTGAGAGAATAGCTACACTGTAACACTTAGTGACTCAAAACAAAATGGCATTTACAAACTTTTGGAAGAAGATTGGTCGTAAGATAAGGGTTTATAGCCATTAAAATGTATTAAAACTACCGTAAATGCACCATAACTTTTTTTTCTGCGAGAGTTGTTACTATATTCGGCCTCAATCTCTATCATTAATGCTAATTAAGAGAGAAAGTTTCCCAAATTCATGTATCAGAATCTACGGGGGGCTTGAGCTCAAAAAGGAAACCATCATAGTCATAGAATCAGAGTGGGAAAACTTGTGGATCATTTTGAGCTCCGACGGGAGGGGTATCGAAATCATATTCCCCTTTTATCTAGAAAGGAATGATGACCCTATGCGAGTGCAATGTTATGGGGAAGGTTCATTGTTTGGTTATCCTTCAGCCTTAGTATCCACTCCTACAATAAGTGTGGAAAATCACAGAAAAATACTTCATGCAAAGAAGTAAACACGTATTTATCAAGATATTTGTGGGGTGTTACTCTAGGGTTTTAGTTATCTTTCTATGAAAAATCCATCTCTTTTGTCCTTAGCCATCTTTCAGTCTTTGCTTTTGTGGGATTCGATGGTCTCAACATACCCTTCTAGTGGCTCATTGCTTTCTTCTCTGCTTTTATATTCTCTTGCTTGCCTCCCAAAGATATTATGTATCTTTTAACAGATCTTCAACATATCTCATCTACTCAATACTCTATTGTTCCTACCCTCGGCAATGAAACCATTTGTTGGTTACTTATATATCTTGTCTGAGTTTGTATTGAGTGACCTAGGGTTCATGTATGTTTGGGGTTCCAACAAAGCCTCTAAAACTATCGACCCTCCTGGTAAACCAAAAGGAAACGCAACGCGTAGGGTGCACTCCATTGTCTCACTCGAGATAGTCTTAATGGGTGGCTACAACACTCATGTGTTTTCAACCTAGGATTGAGTGGATAATCTGAGAACTGTACGCTAAGAGATCTATTACAACTTATTAACACAATACACTATCATTATGATTACACAGGAAATATAAAAACTCATTCAGTTAGTATAAAAATATCTACTGAAGACAATAAAGAAACACATGCATTCAATCACATAACACAGGTTTTACCGTGGTTCACCCCCTCCTAGGCTATGTCCACAAAGATCTGGCTCTTAGCTCTTTTATTATAGTAGTTATGGAACTAAAGTGTCACGCACTTTACAACTCTTCTCAGTTGGGTCGAGATCTATTATGAGGAAGACTAGATCACACCAGGCTCCTCAGCCTATGATCTAACCCTCAATATCTACCCCTCCTCAGTCCTCTCTAGCTCAATAGCTTACAAAATTAGGTCATACAGCAAAATATTACATCACATCTACTTCTTCGTATTCGTCTCTCTATATCGACCCACCTGCCTATGAGACCTAGGTATCTATAGTTATACATTTCTGGCTCTTCATCCATTAAAATACATTGAAAAAATTCTAACCCTAACGTCGTTAGGTCTTCCATGCATGTGCGCATGCTGCTCTTCCTTCAAGCTGTCGCTTTCCTCATGCATGCCTTCTTTCCCAAAATCACCTTTCTTTACTCTTTGGCCTACTTCCAACAGGGAAGGTGGGACCCCTCAGAGTTGTGGCATCGAAGGTTGTTGAGGTAAGGTTTAAATTAAAATCCGAAGACATGGCATCGAAGGAATATTCCCTTATCCTAGAAAGATGTGTCGAACGTAAATTCTTAAAAGGCATGGAAATACGTTGTCGGAGTTTGGGTTTCAGAGTTCAAAAGGATGAGGGACCAATTGGAACCCAATGAAGATGGTATCAAAGGAATATTCCTTCGATACCTTGGGTAGTGAAGAGTCTCTAAAGAGATAGAAAGATAATTCATTCAATATCTGTAAACGAGAAAAAATGGTCAATATTAAGATGCCACGTGGTGAGGTCATGATCAAATAGGTCATATCGACTATACGTTGTTGAGTACACATTGGACTCGAGTTTGTCCATCTATGGGATTCCATGTAAGAAGTGAATTTTTTGTTTCATATCTATTGGAGCATGAGGTTCGGAGTCATGAGTGGTGTATGGAGATAAATACTCCAACGAAGATGATTCTGACAGACCCTTTTTCGATGAGAACATTGGAAAGGTTTCTATCGAAATGTAAGATAGTGTGATATTTTTTCCAAATCCATCATGAATTAGGATAAAAGCACGATATTGAGATCTATCACGACAGATAAGTAAAAACATGGATCAATTTCTTACTGTGAGAGGGAGGAACAATAAACTTTGGGAAGAAGGTTTGAAGAGCACAGTACTAAGGGAACTATTTATGAACGAACCCCATGGGTTGTCATTCATGAAGAATTCATAGACTATATAAGTGATAGAAAAATATTCTCTGTGTTCATACCTTCTCAGTGAAGTAGGAATGTATGCCTTGTAAAAAAAATTAGAACATAAGGGGGGTTCATTTAAAAAACTAAAATGGGTTGTTGTGGGAGGTCATCCACAAATGGCGACTTACTAAGAAGAACCAGTTATCTCCGATCTCAAAAGAAAGTGACTTCAACCATATTAAAGGGAATTTCACCTTTAGAAAATTCATATAGTATGCATATTGAGGACCCCACATCAATCAACCTGAGGACAAGACAGAAGAAATATGTGTTACCAGTGATATTCTGCATAATTCTGGTGAGCACTAATGGGTGCTTATTTCATACTTCCACAATGAAACATTGGGAGTAACACCACAGAGGAATTCTTATCGACTGTAATAGACTAAAGTTTTTTCCTCATCTCTCTTTCCTGACATTGCTTCACTACCAGCAAGAATCCATATCCCTAATAAATATGTCTTGGTATCATACAATCATGGCCTCACTGTCAACGAGCGTCCATAACCCTGATTGGTTTACTTGTACTCCCTATACTTTTAGTAGTGTTTCCAAATTCCTCATGATGGTTTGGGTTTGACATTAAGCTTCTAACATACCTTGAGGGGCATGACATTATATGAGTCTCCTGAGTCTACTATAGAGTTATGAACATTCCTATTAAATATTTCAAAAGTAATGAGGAATGGCGAGGTGGTAGATCTGGACCTTCATCCGATTAGGGATGTGTTTTTCGCTATTTGAATCTTAGATGGAGTGTTATTGTTAGAAGAAATTTCCTTGGTCATTCCCTTCTTTATTCCAGCATTAATTTATTTTGTGTCAGTGGAATTTTTCCCTTGTAGAGTTTTAATAAAATTCTCTTGAATTTGTGGGATCTTCATAAACTCAAACAAGGAAATGTTGGCTTTAGTCTTCTTTAGATATTCTAGGAAATTATGGTCCAACTCGGCCAGGGGTATGGGGGAAGTACTAGGTTTGGGAGTTTGATCAGTTGTTTTTTGATTGGAGGGCGAGGAATTGGAAGGATTAAGAGTGGTATTTTTTGAAGAAGAATTTTTTTTGGTGCTAGACGTGGTAGGAGTAGGAGGATTAGCAATACTTGTGGTATCATCTAAGGTATTATTGCTGGAACTTCTTGTGTTTATAGTGTTTTGTGACAAGTGTATGTCTTCTACTTCTTCTTCGTCTCTTCCATAAGAAATCTCCCTGAATGAATTTAGTTATTGTTATTCATGCTCCTAAGACTCTGGAGGTTGTTCTTGTTGTTCCTCACTTTCATCTCCTTCATCATTGACTTCGGTCATATTCTCAGTTTACAAGGTTTGAAGAGCCTAGATGATATCTTCCATGTTAATGCCTTCTATTTGAGAGGGGTCATTTTTGTTAGTAGGTGGAGCACTTTTATCTTTCTTAGGGGGAAACCTAGGGAATTTTTTCTGGCTAGAGGATCCTTCTCCACTACCTTTCTTCAATTCTATCAAATCATTGGATAATTTCTTAATGATCCTCTAAAGAGATTCCATATCCATTCAATCATATTTTTGTATTCACTGTGTTTGGATGCAAAATATTTACCCTTTCCTTTTTCTTTAGAGGGATCAAAGTTAGAATTCTCATTTAAACTCATCATATTTTTTTCAAATTTAAGGGCCTCCTCAAAAGTTTCTTCTAGAGTGCCTTTCTTAGAGTTTTTGATATGCATGGCCATGGAAATAGGTAAATCAAAGGTGTAGAATTCAATAGTTACATCTTCAGTCGGTTTAGAAGAACATAGGATTCATTTTGGTAGAGTTAGGAAACATTGATTGTAATCAATCACCAATTCTTTCGAATCCATATTGACTCTCGATAGTTCTAAAACCAAGGTGGTTGGTGTCTTATTTTACCTAAACTTCCTGAAAAAAAATGGTTTTGAAGGTTCTCCAATTGGTAATGGAGGCTTCTTCTAAAGAGAAGTACCAGGTTGAAGATTTATCTTCAAACCTAAGGGGAAACAAACAGCAGATGATTCCTTCATGTTGAATGGGTCTTCATGTAGAATTCTCTGTAACCTAATAGCTAGCAAGCATTTATTTATGTGGTTTTCAAATGAATCTTTTTTGTTAGAGTCAAATTTCAGTAGGAACTTATCAAGGTGTCTAGGAATTTCATGTTGAATCCTCGATACAACGACTGCGTCAACAAACAACCAGGGTTGGTAGGGAGGTAAATTTTGGTTCGCATTTTCTCTATCCATGTTTGGGGATTGATATACGATAATCTGATGTGGATTGTTTTTGGGTTCGCTCTCAGAATCGTATATTTCTTCATAGTTTTCCTCCTATGTGTTTCTTGGGGTGTAAGGTGGTGATTTGGGAGGAGAGGGTGGTCTATCTCCTACTCCACTAGCCAACAAATAGTATTCAAGGCCAAAGTTGGAAGTCTCGAGAAAATCAGACGTGTCTTCAAGTACGTGATACTTTAGGGTTCCAAATGAAGGGTTTCCTTGATAGGAGTCTGGTTTGGTGAAGAAGGGATCTGTTTTGCGAACGTCTTGTTGATTTTCAGGAAGAGAAAAATACAGGGGAAGATTGTTGGTCTTCCTACTCAATTTCCTAGTCAGGGAACGGTTGGTACATTCAGTAGATTGTCTAATTATGGTGTCAATCTCCAATATGGTTAGGATATGAGGTTGTGTAGAAGAAAAGGTAGGTTCGATATCAGAAGAAGTCTGGCGAGTGATGACCTGAGCTGGGATGTTCACAACATAATCTGGAGGAAGAAAAGTGTGCTCAGAGAGAATTTGGTGAGAATCACTTTACAAGGGAATGTTTACTTGTGGAACAGAACATGAAGGGTTTGAGCTTCTATTTGTAGCCATTCATTTCTATGGCCCTCCTTCTAGCACCATTTCTGTTGACAGACCAAAATGACCTGTTCAATCAAATGAGGTAAAACGCTCGATCATAGGTCCCAATTAGACCCACTCTTATTTGGGATAGCGTTTCCGACCAGATTTTGGCCTGGCTACCAATCTAACTAAAATACTAACTAAATATAAATCTAAGAACCAAAGGTTCTCAGATGAATTAAAATGAAAATACTAACTAACTAAATATAACCTAAGATGAATTATTACAATCCTAAGATGCAGTTTATATTCTATTATATACTATCCTATCATGATCGAGAGAAAACTAAAAAGAATGAGTACAGTGAAATATTTGTATTAATTGTGCAAAATAAATTCATATATAAAAGTAACATGGATGTTTAACAACATAACCAATTAGAATCAAGTAATTGATTAATTAATGGTATCACACTATCATTGTACTCAATTTGAAAAGCATGGTAACTGTAAACATGAGAACATCAATTCAGAAGTAATTCATAAACCAACATCCGCATACTACATGAATAAAACATGCATAAATTGAATAGTCACATTCATACACATTAACACCACAATCTTCAAAAATGTCTTCAAGTTCAAATTCACATGCAATAAAAATATCGTCCTGCTACATCCAGAAACCAAAATCCCTTTCTTATGGACAATCCTCCCTTTTTATAATGAGTCATTGTTTACATGATAATGTTTCAATTATGAACCCAGGGACGTTTTACAAAATGACTCTTTATATTCCAAATTGGAAAACAAGATAATGATAGTAGAGAAAGGAGACATCTGGGTACGGTTATGGAATTTTATTATCTAAACAATGAGATTTATGTGGGAAGAATTGTTAGGAAGATTCGAAGGAACCACAATATTGACAATCGAAGGTCAACGTTTTGAATCCATATCAGGACCCATCTTTAGGACATTTAAGCCCTGGTAAAAAAGAAAAATAAGAGAAGAGATAAATACTAAACATACGGGAGGTGGAAAACCTAGGAATTCATCTCTAAAAAACCCTAGAATGTTTAATTAAAAAGAGATTTAAGAAATTTAAATTAATGTTTTATTTAACCTTAGAAAATGTCTTGAAGATGGGTCTTGATATGGCTTCAAAACTTCGACCTCTGATTGTTAATATTGTGGTTCCTTCGAATATTCCTAACTATTTTATTATCATTAGTTGATTTTTCCCTGCATCTGATCCTTATATTCCTCCCAGAGGGAATAATCTTTCATTATGTCCTCAATATTTCCCGATTGCAATTTCTCCACGATTAATTCTACTGCAAACTTTAGTGGACACTTCTTGATGTAACTCCTTTCTTGCACTTTTAGCAAAGTGTTGGATTTTACTAGTGAGTTGAGTAGGTCTTAACAGGTGTTTCTCTAAATATTTTCTTTCAACCTGATTTAAAATTTGTATGCTTACTTGGCTGATTTCTTTGTGTTCTTCCACCTCAACAATTCTTGTGGTGGCAGACGTTTCTTCATAAATAGGGAGCATTGGCTACATTTTGATTTCTTCCATGAGATCGGTTGAGCTATTCCATAGCCTTATGTAGGCATCATTTTCTTCCTTTTGGGCGACCTGTATATTCTTGAAAAGGGATTTACAAGTGTCAAATAATATCTGGCATCATAGTCTTTCTTTATCAGAATATACTGGAAGTGTAGTGGATGGAATCTCACACATATCTTTCCAACCGAGCATCTTCTCTAAAGCCTCATGGGATTCATGATACCTTCCTTGAATTTCTACCATTTTATCTTGTATCCTGATTTGTTCTTCTCGACCAGTTTGTATGTCATGGAGAAGATTGAGGAATTATTCTTTCTATGTTGCAAATCTCTCATTTAACTCTAATGCTTGGGTTTTTATAGTCTCTACAGCAAGTGTAGATGTCATGTTCTCTTCCAAGGTTGTTTTGAGATTTTGTCTCTCTGCTTCAAATTATGTGTTATGGGTGTCCTGTTGGGTTTTTATCCTTATTTCGAACTCTACATTCATCTGATCTCTCTATGCTTGTGGGGTTTTCTTCAATTTTTTTTTATTAAGAGTGTCATCTACTCTTGTAGTGTTGTCAAACTCTAAAGTAAGCTTGTCGTTCACATCTCTTAACTCTTCCTCCAACTCTATAACCCTAGTTTTTGAAGTTTTTAGAGAACTGGCTACTTCAAGGATGGACGAGGCATTTAGTCGTGCAAAAGCATGGAGTGCAAAGGTTTTGTGAACAACATTCTCTTACGGATCGGGCCCTTCCTTCCATTTTATTACTCTCCCTACAGATGACTTAGATCCGGTGTCTTCTCCTCTTTTCATTTTATTCTATATCTTCTTAATACTCCTTGTTTTATTATCATAATAGTAGTCTCCAATGGCCACCATCGTGCCCTCAAAATTCAGGGATTCAAAAGAAAAAGAAGAATCCCCTAGAATAGCATTGAGTAGAGTGAAGTCATGAGGTGGCATGTTCACAATACCCAGATTGGGTGTTTATGGAGTGATTTGGGTCTAAATCAAATCCTACAACTCATGTTGTTTTGTAACACCCTGTTTCCCCCAATTTGTAAAAATAAATGGACTGGCCAAGAACTGTGGCAAACTCAGAAATGTGAATATGTGGTGTGAATGGACCTTGTGGAAAAGGTCGATGAATGTGAATAATATTATGAATTTATATTGCAGGACTGTTGAGAGGGGATATGCTGAAAAAGAGACCACAATGGCTGCAGAGAGGTAGTGGAAGGCATCTGGAAAGGTGGCGTTAAATTCCACCGAGAATCAATACTGTATTTGGACTCCACTGGTCCGGAGAGCCAAAATCGGCTCGCTAACTCTGAATTAAAATGTCTCGCAGGCTGGTAGGTAGATGGATCCTTAGGAATTAATGAGGGATGGGGAGGTGAACTGCCCATCCGTAGAGCCGTCAGGCCTAACCCGCACGAGGGAAATTGCGCCACACGCAACCTCGCAAGAGGATAAGGCATGGGGGAGAAGGGATGGGAAGGGGGACGCAAGGGGAAACAAAGAACTCTGGTGATATGCAGAGTGGGTGATAGCAGAGAGGAAGGAGAGTAACCTTCACTCCTGGTCACTGGCAAACAAAGACGCAGTCTCACAACATCGTGATCTCAGCTTGAGGGTGGCTAGTGGTAAATCCGCTGGGAGTCGTTGAGCCTACAGTTGGGTGGAAACGAGCACCCCTCCCAGCAGTTGCATAACCTCTGGTGTTACTTTCTGATAAGTGTTTTGCCTTTGATATCTTGTAATATATGTATGCTGACATTTATGATCATAAGATGTGAAATCATGAATGACTTCATTATAAGAATGTTTGTTTGGTGTCTTGATCAGTAATGGTAGTTGTATGTTTATATGAAAAGACTACGTGTGGCTTATGCTCTCTTAAATTGTTATTTATATGCAAATTGATCTAATTCAGACTTCACGCCTGGTTCTCGGGGGAGAGATACCCTTATCTACCTTAGATAGTACCCTGGGTAAACCTCCCCATAGAGATACCCTCCTTGAAAACATCCTCAAGAACCGGGAAGGAGGACGTGAGGGCGCAAGACCCTAAGAAATCCATGATAGGTATCGAATTGACGGACGAGATCCCATCAGGAGACCTGTGGTTACTCACGACCGTCAGATAAGAAGAAGAAGCTAGAAAGTTAAGTGCCTTAACCTTGATAGGTGGTGCTCGACGGACGAGATTCCGTCGGGAAATATGTGGTCACTCATGACCGTTAGATTTGGTAGGAGAAAGTAGGATGTTAAGTGCCTTACCCCTGTGACTTTCTATGTCTTCGTGGGTAGCGAAGAGGTCGTGACTGTAGATCCCCAAAGGTCCATGAGAGCATCCAGATCGTTGATCTTTCCACGTCCCGGGATTCGTGGGAGAGCACACAAGTTAGGAACCTGTCTGAGCTGTCAGATCTCGGCTAGAAAACCCAACGGCCGTTGGATCTGTCAGGAGATACCCGAGGGTTAAACCCCCAGTGAATAAGGGTGAAAGCCCTGAAATGGATTTGGTTCATCCGATTAAAGGAGGCTATGTGTTGAGAGATTACCCATTTCGGGAAATCGGGAGTCGAGAACTTGGGAGTTCTAGTGAAGAGAGATTGTGACTTTCCATTGTGGAAACCCCGAGATAAGATCTGGACCATTCGATTTAAGGGGGGGCACATGTCGTGAGACTTCCCATTTTGGGAAATCGGGAATCGCGAACTCGGGAGTCCTGGTGATGAGAGATCGGGACTTTCCATGGTGGAAACCCCGAAACAGATCTGGATCGTTCGATTTAAGGAGGCTACGTGTCGAGAGATAACCCATTTCAGGAAATCAGGAGTCGAGAACTCGGGAGTTCTGGTGACGAGAGATCGGGACTTTCCATGGTGGAAACCCCAAGACAGATCTGGACCGTCTGATTTAAGGAGGCTACATGTTGAGAGATTAACCGCATAGGGAAATCGGGGATCGAGAATTCGGGAGTCCCATGGTCGAGAGTTCAGACTCTCATGATGATAAATCCCTATGAATGGATGAGATTCTTTCGGAGGATCTCAGGGTCTATAATGATCGTCAGATGTGGGGAAGAGACATCAACTTTAAGCCAGGGCACGTGTGTGCCTTAGGGTAAGTGGCGAGCAGATCTGGATGGCCAAAGTCCACCCGCCCAGATCTACGGCTGAGGCTTCATTTCGGAGCCCCCTTGCTATTCTACCTTTAGCAGTG
>SNQJ01S0018792.1:63025-83747 GCA_010110895.2 Picea sitchensis | reverse complement strand
CAGAGTTTACACCTAGTCCATCCAAAGACTCGGTGATCTTCGGTGGAGGTGAGGAGTATAATATAGTCGGCAAGGTGAATGTTCAGATTCCCTTCGGAGGAAATATGCTTATGTTTCTCAATGTCCACTATGTGCCAGGTATGGAGCTTAATCTTCTCTCAATTAGTCATATTATGAGGCACTCTCCTCACTTGGATGTCAACTTTAGCAATCACAAGTGCTATATCGTTGATAATAATAGCAAGAAGATCGTTTCTCTTGGTGTGGAGGACCATGGTCTGTTCAGATTGGTGGATATTGGGTAGGGTAGAGAGCATGTAGTGGCAGTGAAGAGTGCATCAGACATCTGCACACTATGGCATGAGAGGTATGGGCACCTCAATTTTAACTACCTCTCTTAGTTGGCACGAGAGAAACTGGTAGATGGACTTCTAGACATTCAACAGAAGATTCAGGGAGTTTGTGGAGCTTGCTAGGTAGGGAAGCAACATCGAGTGCCATTTGATAAAGGACAATCTTGGAGAATGCAGAGGGTCCTTCAGCTGGTTCATGCAGACATATGTGGACCAATGAACACGACATCAATCATCGGTGCCAGGTATTTCCTTTTGTTTGTTGATGATTTCAGTAGGAAAATGTGGGTGTATTTTTTGAAGTTGAAGTATGACGTGTTTAAATAATTTAAAAAAATTAAAGCATTAGTCGGGAATGAGTCAGGTTGTCATATTACCTCTCTTAGATCTGATAATGGTGGAGAATTTTGCTCCAAAGAATTCAATAATTTTTGTGCTAAACATGGGATCAAGAGACAATACACCACACTCTATACTCCAAAATAGAATGGGGTGGTTGAAAGGTGAAACTGCACTATCACAAAGATGTCCAGATGTATGTTGCAGAACAGGTGTGTTCCTAATAGTTTTTGGGAAGAGGTAGTGTTCACAACAGTGTACTTGCTGAATAGATCTCCCACAATGGCGGTAAAGAAGAAGACTCCAGAGGAAGCATGGTCTGGAAGAAAGCCTAAAGTAAGTCACTTGAAGGTATTTGGTTCTACTTCTTACACTTGGATTCTAGCTGCAAAACGAACCAAGTTAGATCCGAAGAGTAAGAAGATGATGCTTACAGGGTACAGCGACACCCATAAAGCTTATAGATTAGTTGATGTTGACACTGATAAGGTGAGATTTAGCAGAGATGTTGTTGTTGATGAGGAGGTTGGACCCTTCCATACTCCTCCCGCATTTAGAGTTACTGAGCAACCATAAGTCATTGAAGATTCATGTTTTAAGCTTCCGATAGCTCCACCTGAAGGGGGAAATATTCTGAGCATGATGATGAGGAGTCATAACAAGATGAGTCTCCTAGCTCAGTCAGATAAGTACATTCTGAAGTAGGAATCCCAAGTCATGGTGGAAATACTGACTTGGCAGCCAGGGATTCCAAAAGACCCAAGTGGTGGTATAACACCATTGGAGATGTTGAGATAGGAGATATGATCAAGGGAAGATCATCATGAGGTAAGAGTAAACAATAGACTGGCATAGTCAAATTTGCTCTTATGACCAATATTCAGGAGATCTATGAGCCTCTGGTATTCAAGGAAGCAAAAGGAAGACCTGAATGGGAAAAGGCCATGGAGGCCGAACATGAAAGTTTGTTGAAAAATCAGACTTGGGATCTCACAGCTCTTCCATCAGGGAAGAAACCCATTGGCTACAAATGAGTGTACAAGGTCAAGACAAAGGCAGATGGTACACTTGACAAGTACAAAGAATGGTTAGTTGCGAAAGGATTCTCTCAACGAGAAGGCATTGACTATGAGGAGAATTTTTCTTCTACAGCGAAGATGAGCACTATTTGTCTTGTTCTAGCCATGGCAGCACAACAAGGCTGGAAGGTCAACCAAATGGACGTGAAAAGTGCCTTCCTCAATGGATATTTGAAGGAAGTGGTATACATGTGCCAACTAGAGGGGTTTCAGGTTGCAGGGAAGGAGCATCTAGTTTGTAGACTAAAGAAGTCTCTATATGATCTAAAACAAGCACTGAGGGCATGGTACATCAAGATTGATAGGTATTTGGTTTAGCAAGGGTTCCAACGGAGTCCTTCAGATTCCAACTTATATGTCAAAAGAGTTGGTAATGAGATCATTCTTCTGGTTGTTTATGTGGATGATATCATTTTTATAGGTAGTGAGGAAGATGCAATTACATGGATCAAATCCAACATGATCAGATCATTTGACATGACAGATCTAGGCCTCCTACACTATTGTTTAGGTGTAGAAGTTTGGAAAACAGGGAACATCATTTTTTTCTCACAAGCAAAGTATTCCAGGAGTTTGCTGGATAAGTTTAGGATGGAGGATTGAAAAATCTCCGCTACACCTATGGAGAAAGGGATGAAAATTTCAGCCAAGACTGACTCAAAGGAAGTCAGTGAGTCACTATACAGACAACTAGTGGGCAACTTGATATATCTTACAATCACTAGACCTGATCTAAGTTTCGCTGTGAGCTTCATTTCCAGATTTATGACAGCGCCGAAAGTAGAGCACTAGACAAAAATGAAGAGAGTGTTGAGATATGTGAAAGGGACACTTGAATTTGGTATTTTGTAAAGTAGGAGCAAAGACCCAAGGTTGTGTGGGTATACAGATTCAGATTGGGCAGGTTTTGTTGATGACAGAAAATCCACCTCTGGATATGTCTTCAACCTTGGCACAGGTGCAGTCACATGGAACAACAAGAAACAACATCCAGTCTCTCTTTCATCGACAGAAGCAGAGTATCGAGGAGCATGGAAAGGTGCATGCGAGGTAGTTTGGCTCAGGAGGATGTTTTCAGATATGCAGATGCAGTAGAGAGAGCCTACACCCTTGTTCTATGACAATCAAGGGGTAATGAAACTTGCCAAGAATCCAGTATTCCATGAGCATACCAAACATGTTGATACACACTATCACTTCATCAGACAACTTGTAGAAGATGGAACTATTGAGCTGTAGTATTGTCCTATAGAGGATCAAACTGTAGACATTTTCACCAAGTCTTTGGGTCCTGAAAAGCATGTAAAATTTTGAAAGAAACTTGGTGTAGTGAGTAGATTGACCATTAAGGGAGGGTGTTAAATTAAATATTAGTTTATAATGGTCAATTAGAAATTAGACTTAGGCATTAATAAAGTCAAAGTGACTTTAGGTTAATTTATTTTCTTTTAGGTTAGATATTTTCTTTTAGGTTATATTTTTACTTTATCCCACATTCATAAAGTGGTTTGACTCTACTTGATTGTAACCTATATAAGAAATCTATTTTCTCTCTTATTTCATTAATTGAATAAAGAGAGATAACCTTGTTCAAGTTATCTTGGTTTATGTGTGTGCTCAATTTCCATTATAGTTTGGGCCGAGAAATGTGTAGAAAAATTTTGGAGGCTCAAGAAGTTGTTGACAGTTGCACCGATACTAAAGATCCCTAACATGGATGCATAATTCTTGGTATGAACTAATGCATCCAAAAAAATCTTAGGTAGAGTCTTGATGCAAGATGACCGAGTGATCTCTTACATCTCAAGAAATTTGAGAAGGCATGAGGAGAACTATGCGATGCACTATTTGGAGTTGTTAGCCATTGTTTATGCCTTGACAGTTTGGAGACACTACCTTATTGGATGAAAATTCGAACTAAAAACAAACCAATGAGGATTACATCACAACTTCACGCAAATTTGCTTGAACATGCGACAACAACGCTGGCCAAAATTTCTTAGTGAGTACAGTTTTGAGATTACTTACATAAAGGGAACAATGAATAGAGTGTCAGATGCGTTGAGTTGGAGACCAGACATATTTTTGGTTATGCCTCTTCAGACGAATCTACGTGAAAATATTCTAACCTTATAGCGCAATAATGACTGGTACAAAGAGGTCAAGTATTTTATCGGACAAAACACAATGATGGTGCCAAAATTTGATGTATTTACTATGGACAACGATGGATTATTGATATTTAAAGGTCAAATTTATGTACCTCCCAATGACGAGTTGAGGAGTTTGATCCTAAAAGAGGCTCACAGAGCAGTGTAATGGCTCATTCTGGAGTCACGAAGATGAGGGCATACCTTAAACCCTTATTCTTTTGGAAAGGAATGAAGGCAGACATAGTCAACTACGTCGCCAGATGTTTAGAATTTCAGCAGGTGAAGGATGATCATAGACATCTAGTAGGACTACTACAACCACATGCTATTTTGAAATCGAAATGGGAGGTCATTTTGATGGATTTGATTGTTGGATTTCCACTGACGACAAGGAGACACGACTCAATTTTTGTAGTAGTCGATACTTTGACGAAGACTGCTCATTTTATTCCTGTGCGTATGACGTATCAGGGGTTTTACATAGCTATATTTTTCATCAGTGAGATTGTGAGGCCGCACAACATGCCTAAGAGGATTATATCTGATAGAGGATCGGTGTTTACTGGACGATTTTGGACTAGTTTCCAAGAGGCCTTGGGAACCCAACTTAACTTTAGCACCGCATATCACTTGGAGACAGACGGGTAGACCAAACGAACTAACCAAATCTTGGAGGATATGTTGCATATGTATGTTATGGACCAACATAAACATTGGGAATAATTCTTGCCACTCGTAGAATTTGCATATAACAACAGTTATCAAAGCACCATTAAGATGGTGCCTTTCTCGTTTCTTTATGGGCGACCGTGTCAGATGAATTTTAGTTAGGATCAGCTTGAGGATAGGGTCCTGGTGGGACAAAAAGTGATCCAATAAATGGAATATCAAATGCAAACAATAAGAAAAAGGATCAAGAAAGCGCAGGATCAACAGAAGAGTTATGTCGATGTGCATCGTGTCGACCGTGGTTACAAAGTTGGCGATCGAGTCTTCTTGCGGGTGAAACCACATAAGAGTTCGATCAAGTTTGGAAAGGGTTCTAAACTCTCTCCTAGGTTCGTGGTACCTTTCGAGATTGTAGAAAGGAAGGGGCCCGTGGCCTATTGACTAACCTTGCCTGATTCTTTAAGGTGTATGCACGATGTTTTTCATGTATCTGTTTTGAGACATTATATTAGTGACCCTACACATGTTATTTCCATGAGGTCTTTGCAGGTATTTGACGAGGGTGCACTCACAGCAGATCCAATTCAAATTCTGGACCATCACATTAAAAAACTACGACGTTGAATAGTAGATTAGGTAAAGGTCCAGTGGGAAAACTATAGTCCACACTTGGCGACCTGGGAGGATGCATATGATATGCGCCAACAGTTTCCATTTTTCTTTGAGAGATAGACTTATGATACTATGATAAAATTTATGTTGGCACTTATATACTGTGAAACTTTGGGATGAAGTTTAAACAAATAGGGGGTGTATGTAACATCCCGCTCTTGCGCGCACTGAGAAAACTTATTCTTTGAGGACACTTGCGTGTGAGTGATCCAGGTTATTATACTATTGGTCGTTTTGATAATGATTATGAGATATTATGGATTTGATGATATATTATTTTTTTGTATTTACCTAAATAGGTGCTATTAACTAGGTTCTCCAGAGTGTGTAGGACTCTAGACATTGACGATGCAGGGGCATCGATGAAACCCCTTTGACTCCAGATCGAGTCAGGGAGTGGACTATTGGGGTTTGAATGTTTTTGATGTGACATATGTAGATTTGATTATATGTTATGATGATCGATTATTATTGCTGACATGATTCATTGATGGATGCTGGTTGATGATATATTATCGACCAGACTCACATGTGGAGTAGAGGGGTCATGTAGGACAACCAGAGACACTAAGGGAGAAGTGTGGCATAAGCCCTACCACAACCTACTAGAAATATCGTCGTGGCTCGAACTGTAGGTTAATGATTACCTAGTTCGAGAAGACCCATGATGTCGTGAGGGCATACTGTGCAAGTCGCTCACGATGATTCTAAGGGGCGCGCAATAAGGCATGGGCATTATTCCTTAGATCCCCTTAGTCTCCCACAAGATCACCTGGCAGAGTATTGACTCTAGGGGTTTGACGTCTACCAAATTTAGTCAAGAGGTGAGTGGCACCCTTGGAGCACGTAGTGCGTCCTGAAGGGAACTTCGTGCAAGGAAAATGGAAAGAGGCGAGTGGCACCCTTGGAGCACGTAGTGTGTCTTGAAGGGCACGTTGCACAAGAAAACTGGAAAGAGGCAAGTGGCACTCTTGGAGAACCTAGTGTGTCCTGAAGGGCACGCCATGATTTTAACTGGTAAGTGAATAAAACTAGTCGACCTCAAAATGAATGATGTGATAAGTAAGGTTTAAAAAAAAAAATTCCTAATAAAAAAATGTCGCCCAACCTAGTGAAATTAAAAGCTAGGTCAAAGTAGTACATGTGATCAAAAAATAATAATAATAAATAAATAAACATGTAACAAGAAGGGGGGTAGTAAATTCAAACTTATTTATTAAATTCAAAATTATAATGGAGGATTAATTTTTTTTAAAAAGGGGTAATGGTTTCTTTTATCTACATTTGCTAATTTAATTTTTTGTTAAAAAGAAAAGAGGGTAAATGGTTGTTTTTATCTACACTTGCTAAATTAATTTTTAGTTAAAAAGGAAAAAGGGTAAATGGTTGTTTTATCTACACTTGCTAAATTGATTTCTTTTAGTTAAAAAGGAAAAAGGGAGAAACTTAAAAGAAATAGAAAACTTGAAGAAAAATGGAAACTTAAAGAAAAGGGGAAACTTAAAGAAAACGTTGAATGTCTAACTTAGTAAGGAATCTTACCTTTGGAACTTTATAATTATGAACTCAATTAGGAATTAAGTAAGGTGTAAGTCATTTAAGAAGTGTAAGGGAATTTTGGGACACGAATGAGCGTTTTTAGGAAAGCTCTTAGGTGGATGAGGGAAATAAGAATATTTAATTAATTAATAAAATTGATTTTCTAGTGCAACTAGGGGATCGGGCGACATGTGTACGGGGAAGGTTTTTCAAAATTAATTAACTAAAAAAGGAATTTAATGAGAATTTGGGAAACTAGTTACTTAAAAACTCTATAAAAATGATAGAGGAGGAGGAATATGGATCGGATATTTTGTGTAATGTTATGCTGCTGAAATTTTATCTTGACTGAACTTTATCTTGTGGGATTTGGGATACCCAGATCGGGAAACGAGTGGTAGCTCGACCTTGCGAGGTGAGCTAGGTGCTAGCATTCTATGGTATTGTCTGCATGGCCCCTTTGTGGCTCGGGGGGCTCAGGGGAAAGAAGAGTACCCCTAGCATTGGATGGGAGGTACCAGTGATCTCACATCGATTGGCAAGTGAGAGATGGACGAAGCGCGTGGGGGACAACAACTTAAGAGCTTTCACATTTGGCTACAGTACGCATGCGTATATTTGTATTGAATGGTAGTTTAAATATTGTTTCTGCACCTTCAGTAATGTACTTCTACTATGTTAAATTTTATGGTTAATCAGCATAACACTATCCATAGATTAATTTATCTTTCCTCAAATTGTCTTAACGAGCCTAGCATTTTATGATCAGCAAACTTAAAGTCATCCTAACCTTATGATCGCTGTATTTTGAATTAATTTCCCATGACGAACCCAAACTCTAATTGCAATGACTTCTCTGCATTGGTTTTTATTGATTTAATACGAAGAAAAATTGTGTTCTTATATCCTGTCCCTTATCCCTTAAGTTATTAGTCTGTTCCTGAGAAGTCGGCCAGGAGCCTAATACACTGTCTTCACTCCGATGTTTAAGACTGAGATTTAAATTCCCTGCTTTCCTGTGCATGGATAATAAGTGAAGGATAAATTTTCGACCAACTATCTATCCCTTACTTATCTCTTTGTTTTTCTCTTATGATTAATCTATGATCTATGCATTTTCTTTATGCATAATCCCTGCGTCATTCCTAGAATTTTATCTTAGGGTTTGATTGATAAATCCTAGCATTTTCAAATGGTAAACTTCTGCGTGTTTGATTGGTAAATCCCAGTGTGTTTGGATGGTAATTCTCTATGTTGTTTTTGGGTATAATCTCTGCGTTTTGAGTGAGTATCTCCGCTTTTGACTGATATTAATGATGAGTGATTAATATTTGAATGATTAATCTTTGTAGGATTAATCTCTGAAGAAATAGGTTATACCAAATTCATTTTTTCCCAAAAATCATAAATTCGTTTTACCCAAAAATCGTAACTCATTTTTACCAAATTCGTTTTACCCAATTTTGTTTTACCCAATTCGTTTCTACCCAAAATATTTTTTACTTGTTGTTCAGGTACTTATAATATTGATGACAATAATATTAATAGACAACGTTTATACATTGAATGATAGCGATTTAATGATTGACAACGTGTTAGCAATATCATGACTGTGTTTTTATGACAGTGAATCTTAATTAATTAACAACAATATAATGGATAGCGATTTAATGATTGACAACATGTTATCATGGATAGCAATTTAATGATTGACAATGTGTTAGAAATATCAAGACTGTGTTCTTATGACAGTTTTTAATATGATTGACAATAAATGTTATTTACACAGCGATCATATCTACAGAAAGATCCATATATCTACACAACAATCATATGGTTTAGTTGTTAGTTGTTTCTCTTATTTTTAACTAGAAAGGCCTTCCTCTGTTTAATACTAGGAACCAAGCCTCAGATTTTTACTACCTATTACTGTCTTCATTGTCTTTTTATAATTGCCTCAAGTCTAATTTGTGACCATTAATTTGTCGCCTTAAAGCATTTCAAAAATTGTCATGTTGTTTGTACGAGTACTTTTTATGCCAGTTCTATTTCCTTTTACATATTTAGTTTTGACTATTTGGCAGTTAATAGTGAAGGGTTGACTTGACAGTTAGTGACATTTTATGTTGTTGTAACGACCCCTTCGTTAGGACTACACGGGAAGCAATTTTTTATTTTTTATTTTTTTAGGCAGAAAGACAATGAAGACAAAAGTTGAACCACACAATTGATGACGAATGTAAGCACACAGTCCAAGAAATAGACAACTATGACTCCACACATTGGCACAAGAGAAAATGGGCGAAACGTGCGTAGAACAACAAGGAGAAACGACTACTTGCTCGACGCAACAGGACCATGCCTACAAGATAAGGGACAACATTCCCCTCCCGACACAACGGCCTTGATGACCAATGACTAGAACCTCAAGGAACGCAAACCAAACACATGAAGGCGTTCAACCCATGCGCCAAAAGCAACTTACAATGCTCAACAACACTCACACGGAAGGCACTGACTCTGGCCAAGTTGTCATTCATCGCTATCCAATAGGGTGCACCATGATCACCTCATTAGGAGTCATGACATCCCTGGGTGATAGATGCGTCAATAACCTTGGCAAAACATAACCTAACGGGACCAAGGACTCAAGAAAATCCAGCGCACTAGGAGGCAGAACAACTAACAAGAATACTACACCCACACCCCAAGCAAGAGGTCGACTAGACTCCATATGAGGTTACTCAAAAGAAAAAAATGTGCAACTGTTACACGACTTCGCCAACAACCCAAACCATTAATCAAGTCTAAATTAGTCAATAATTACAAATCTAATTTAACATTAATTACAATCTAATTTAGCAAGTATAAATTACAATTTAGTCAATACTCACCAATCTAATTTAATCATTAATTACAATCTAATTGGGCAATTCTAAATTAATCCATAATTACCATCTAACTTAGCAATTAACATTATATAACAACATTAACAATATCATTGTAGAATGCTACAATTATAACACTTATTGACAAATTAAATTACAACATGCCTTCTAGCTATATTAATTGTACTAAAACAACAATCTGTCTATTAACATTAAAAAGAAACTGATGAGAAATAATGATGCCATTAAAGAAGGCTATTTTCATGTGGTTTTGTGGTTTATAAATAATTGCCATTCGACGCTACTCAACTCAATTTTGTTGCTATCTTTTTGTTTATAATTAAATGTCATATCAAGCTATTCAATGCAAATTCAATTCTATCTTGTTGTTCCTAAATAAATGTCATGTCAAATCTAATCAATGCACATTTGATGTTAATTTCTATTTATAATTAATTTCCACCTCGATGCTATTTAATGAAATTTAATGCTAGCTTGTTGTTCATTAATAAATGTCATTCAGAGTCATTCCATGCAGTTGATGCTTTTTGGCTGTTTAAAACAAATGTTATTTCAATGCTAATCCAAACCATTTGCGGTCTATCCGTTAACTATTAGCTGAGTCGAACTGTGGTATAATTAACAGAAATTTTTGTAGAGTAAAAAGAGTAAACTACACATTTGCTGAAAACTAGCAGTCCTACCATTAATGAGTACAGGTCTGTCATAGACCAACGCAGGCATGCTATGACTTGCCATCCATCGTTGTTCCTTAATGTGTTAATTCACAGTAATTAACAGGAACGATTATATTCGTTGAATTATGATAAATTCGTTGTAATTATAAGAGAAATTATATTTGCTATAATATGATATTCATTGCAGTTACTGGAGCAATTATATTCACTGTAAGTTAAGTGATAAAAATGTTGATATACCATTCGTGGGGAAAAATAAAATGCAGGTCTACACAGTCAAATTTATCAGAGATATAAATATGGAGTGAGGCAAATTCGTGCTTAAAAATAAATGCAGTTTTTCACAGTGAAGAAGGCATAGATATTCACTGGGATTAATGGCCAAAATCACAGAGGTTTAAAGGCAAAATCGCTGAGGTTAATAATGATTAAAGGAAGAGATTAATCACATAGATTAATGTCCAAAATAGCAGAGGTTTAAATGCAATCACTGAGGTTAATAAGCATCGAACGAAATCCTTAACAAGTGGAAAAATCTCCAGGTGGCAAGAAATGATTGTTGTCCAAAAAATGGCAAATTACAGTCTTAGCAATTGGAAAAATCACCAGGTAACAATTTGGAAAAATCTTCGTCTTAGTAATTGGAAAAATCGCCAGGTAACAATTTGGAAAAATCCCAGTCTTGACCAGTAACAATGCCTGTCTTAAGTGTCAAATCGTAATGTAATAAGAAACGAATTGTAGTCAAAGAAACAACCAGATTTGCCAGGTAAATAAGCAATGACTGTTATCTTAAAAATGGCAAAATTGCCAGAGCATTATATCCATCAATGAAAATGCATTCAATATATAAAAACACCGAGTTGAAAATCGTGGGTGAGGGTGTTGAAATGCATAGAATACTAAGCACAGTTTTCGGATGCCGAGAACGATTAAGATGCAGAGGTGATATAACATGCAGAGACCAAAGCAAGGTGGAGATAAAACGCATAGATAAGAAGGTGTAAAAAACTGGTCAAACAAATTATTTTCTCATAATCCACGCACAAAAGAGAAAGGCATTCGAATCTATAGGTCATTGTGCACTGAAGTAACGACCTTCAATTCGGCTCCTAGCCGACTGCTCAAGTGTGGAATGACAAACTAGGGATGAGTACAAAAAGAATAACTCTTCACAACAATAAATAAAACCCAAGGACAATCACAACATGAAGGGATCAAATGACAAGGGAATCAAGTCAAGCAGCGAGCTTAAGGCTATGGGGAAATTTAAGTTCTCGGTTGAAATAATAAGTCAAGCATTTTATTTACCCAATCAAAATATAGAAACGAAAGTGTAAGGTATAATAATAATCTACCATGCAGAATCAAGTAAGCGTACCATAGCCCAAGTTGTCTTCTCTGAGTCATTGTCCCGCGCGCTTCATGCATATCCCGCTTGTCGACCGATGAGACTTCACCGATACCTCCCAACCAACGCTAGGGTTACTCTTATTCCCCCTTAGCCCCCTGAGACTCAAATGGTCCATGAAAAATAAACCAGAGATCAGATAGCTCCCATCGCGCCTCGGAAGGCTAAGCTACCACTCTTCACCAAGCTGGGTATCCCAACTTCCCACAAGCTAAGTCAGTCAAGTCTAAATTTCTGCAGTGAAACTTTACGCATAACAAAAGAGATCCATCATCCTCCTCCTCCCTCCTTTTTATATATTTTCCAAGTCATTCAGTTTCCCAAAATTCCTATTTAATTTACTTCCCATTAATTTGATTCAGAAAAATCCTCCCCGTAAATGTGTCACCCATCCCCTTCATTGCACCATAAATTAATTTCATTAATTAAACAATTACTCCTATTTCCCTCACCCACCTAAAAAAATTCCTAGAATTTCTCTTAGGTGTCCCCATATTTCCTTACACATTTTAATGACTTACCCCCTTACTAATTCACTAGTTGAGTTCAATTTAGAAGATTCTTAAATGCAAGATACCTTACTAAGTTGGCGTTTCTTCTTTTTTCCTTATGTTTCCCTTTCTCTTTAAGTTTCCTTCTTTTTCCTAGTTTCCTAATTCTCTTAAATTTACCTCTTTCCCTTTTCATTTAAAACTCAAATTGCCAAGTGTAGAAAATTACCTTTTCCCCTTTTTCTTTTTAATTAATAAATTTTTAACTAGCATATGTGACAAACAATTAATTCCCTTTTAAAATTTTAAATCCCTCCATAATTTGATTTTAATAATTTAATCGAGTTTCTTACCTCCCTTTGTCACATGTTTAATGATGATTATAAGTATTATTTATATATATATATATATATATATATATATATATCTTTTACCACAAGTATCACCTAGACCTAGATTTTGTTTTCCTAGGTTGGGCGACATTTTATTAGGGAAATTGTATTAAATCTTTCTTATCACATTATTTGTTCTAAGGCCATCTAGGTTTATTCACTTATTAGTTAGCAACATGACATTCCCTTCAGGATGCACTAGGTGCTCCAATGGTGCCACTTACCTCATTGTATTTCCCTTGTGTGATGTGCCCTTCAGGACTCACTACGCGCTCCAAGGGTGCCACTCGCCTCTTTCTATTTTTCTTGCACGACGTGCCCTTCAGGATGCACTTCATGCTCCAAGGGTGCCACTCACCTCTTGAATATTTTGGTAGACATCAAAAACCCCTCGAGTCAATACTTTGTCGGGTGGTATTGAGGGAGACTAAGGGCCTCTAAGGAATAAGGCCCCTGCCTCATTGCGCACCCCTTAGAATCATCGTGAGTGACTGTCGCAGTCTTCCCTCATGACATCATGGGTCTTCTCGTAAGTTCGAGCCATGGTGGGAGTTCTAATTGGCTGTGGCAGGGATGTTGTCCACACCTCTCCCTCAACATCTCTGGTTATCGTGCATGACCCCTCTACTCCACATGTGAGTCTGGTCGACAAGCTATCGTCAACCTGCATCATCAACGAATTATGTTAGAATAATATCCATAATCATATCATCTAATCAGATGCACAAATGTCATATATAAAACAATTAAACACCAATAGTCCACTCCTCGACCCGATCCAAAGTCCAAGGGGTTTCAATGATGCCTCTGCATCCTCGAGGTCTAAAATACTGCACACTCAGGAAAATTGAGTCAATAGAACCTGCCTATGTTAATATAGAAAAATAACATGTCATCAATTCATAACACCTCATCATCATAACCAAATGCCCAATAGTATAATAATCCGGATCACTTGCAAGCAAGTGTGCTCAAAGAATAAGTTCGCTCAGTGCATGCAAGAGAGGGATGTTACAATCGCTTTTACCTTAACACAGTATATGACCCAATCTATATGATTGTTACCTTAATATTCAAGAGTTTGTAGTATTCATTAATCTTAATTTATGCCATATCCGAATTGACTTTGGAAGTAATCATTCTTTCTAGCGATGTCAATGTATTTTTAATCGAATAATATGTCATGGAAGAAGACTCGATAATACATCAATTTATGTATTGGTGTGTTTACTTTGGCCTTATTTCCATATGCATATTGCATCTGTCCATCTCTATCGCAATGTGAGAGCAGTGAATTTTGGCTTATGGTTGAAAATGTTTGTCTAAGTTGTTTATAATGATAAACATATTTGATTTATTTTTGGTTATAGTAAAGAGGCATCTTTGATGTGTTTTTTGATTACATTGCTGAGGCGTCTTTTATTTTTTTTTATTTTTGTTGGGATGGGGAATGGTTGGAAGATGAAATTTTTTCATATTCAAGTGGTAGGAACTTATTTAAGTTTCCAAGGGTCATCGTTTGTGGCGCAACTTGTGATAGGTAATTTTGGGCTTATCAGACCATAGTTTAAATGGTTGTGATAATTGTTTAAATCGATAATGTAACTGATAACATAGTCCTTATACTAATAATTTGATTGAATGTATTCACTCTTCAGATGGTTTTTCCGACCTATGTTATCCTAGTTTAAACTAGAGAATGCAACTATCCTCTCGGATGAGTATTTATGGCTTAATTTCTTTCAGTGTTTTATTGATACCCCTAGGATAAATTGATATCAATCTTATTTCTGTTTACAGTGTGGGAGACTTCCTTGAAGAGTGCCTCATAAGAAAACAAGAATTCTTCGGTTGGTTGCGTAATTTAAATTTTGAATGATGTCACCTTGCGTCTTTTTGACTTGTCGATTGGGTGATTGGGTATAGTCTTGTTGTATTTTGACAGTTAATTGGGTCCCCTAGCGCATTGGAGTTTTCTTGGGTTTGGTCTAGATGCGATTGTTTCACCTTGGTTACTGTCGCACCCACCATTTGTGACAAAATGATTCCCGATGAGGGGATCATTGTGTGACCTAATGGCTAGATGTGAATGATAACCTGGATGGATTTTTTTTCTTCTCGATGTGGGCGTATTGTTCATTGTAATTGATGTTGGTACTTGGTTCTGTAACGCCTTAATGCGTTGGGTTTTGCATGTCGTCGAGGTTTCTAGTTACTGGTCATCGAAGCCATTACGTTGGGTTGTTGATGTTGTCCTTTAGCTTGTAGGCATTGTCTTTCTTGTGTCGGGTGGGTAGCCATTTTTATATGTCTATCGATTATCGCATGTTTCATCCAGATCCATGATGTGATAGTATGTTGGGTCATTGTTCTCCATTGCCTGAATGTGTAAGTTGTGTTCTTCATCAAGTTGCGTTGGTTAATTGTTGTCTTTTATTTCCTTCATGCTTAAAAAAAAAAAATTGCACTTGCTTGGCGTCGCATAGTCATAACGAGTGGGGTCGTTACAGGAAGATATTAAATTAAATGTTAAAGTTGCATAAAAGAAAGTACAAACACACAATACGATGTCATGAAGCATGAAGTAATTTCAAAAATTGGTTATCAACTTTCTAATATAAATTTGAAGCATAACATAATGATAAGTTACATCATTTACTGGTTGAAATCTCATCCTTATACCATGAACTCGTGTATAGAGATAAAATGCATGAAAAAAATTACTTATAAGAATTTATTTTTTTTACATATCCATTAATACAAATGTTATTTCCATATATTTTGTTTCAATGGTTTCTTCAATAAATGGAATATTTTATAGAATATCCATATTATTTTCTATATAGTTTTATTACAAAAATATAAATTGAATCTATAATATATTTATATCATTTAAGGAAAATTATATTGATATTTTCATATACATATAGAATACAATAAAAAAACCATTTAAAATTGTAACATCCCGCTCTGGCGCACTGAGAAAACCTATTATTTGAGGACACTTGCTCGCAAGTGATCTGGACTTTTCTGATGTTAAAACATTTATACTCGATTATGATGCATTATGATAGATGACATGATGTTTTACTATTGTTGTATACAGGTGCTATTGACTCAGTTTATTTGAGTNTCTTGTACTTGAACATTTAAGTGGGGTAAAAGGAGGTTTCCCCCTCGAAGAGGCTTATTATCTAAAATTATCTCTTTTTCAAGGCGTTGAGTACTTTTTCTGAGGTTTTTCTATGCTATATTGATATTTGGTTCTTAACATGATTGCACACACACTACACTAATGTAGTGAAAGAGTTGTTCTCCTTGTTTGGGAGGATTGGGAAATATTCTCAAATTGCATCTTGATGGAGATAGACCATCGCAATTATTGATCATCAATGAGGAATTCCTTGTAAGCACATGTCAACAACTTTTGTTGCCTACATCTATGCCCTTTATACACATCATGTGAGACTCCTATCGATCAAAGTCCAACCATTGAGTGATTCAAAGAAACAGCCAATTTTTTATTTTCAAATGATCGTTTTAACTTTTATGTCCTTAAGTGAGTAGAAATATGATACTAAAACATTTTCTTGGTAAGTTTTACTACATTTTGAGATTGTTTAGACATGATTTTTATTTATTATGTTATACCATTTGGTTTGCAAAGTTTGGATTTTCCTATCTCAAATTTTGTTGGTCTCCAAAAGATAAGTAGTTGGTATTTACAATTACAGTTGTGAATTTGATATGTCATTATTAACAAATATTATTGCATTCTGGTGGTCCTTGGTTTAAAGGTCATAGGAAGGCATGTAATGTTGTAAAAGAGGTCAAAGGAAAGATTTCTAACTAATTTTTATCATTTGATGGAGTGTAGGTACTTGTCAGACATCTCATCCTCAAGTGAGGTAATTTCAAGAGGGGTAGAGGAATTGTTACATCCAACACATATAACAGGGTGAGATCAACTAGAGGTGAAAAGGTCATAATAAAATTCGATAGGAACATGGAATACTTTCTTGTTGAAGGAGGATCATGTTCTTATGACAATGAGAGCATAGGTGATGTCGAGGTTCCCTTGAGGTACAAACATCTAGTGAAAATATGGGTACCCAAGGAACTTCATTAATTAGACACTATCGTCTATGTCAATGAGAGGATGTATGAAATTTCTCCATCGTCCATACATGGTCTGGGTCTATTCTCCATGGATGGAATCAAGGTGAAATATGGAGGACTTGTTGAATTGATGGATTATGTCAAACCATGCCACAAATATGGACATTGGTTGTGGTTGGTCCAACATATGCTAAGTGTGCAGAGATATACAGTCATTGCAAATTATATACAGCTAAAAGACAACAATCACAATAAAGGAGCGATGGTGTATATTGATGGAAGGCCAAAGGCATCAAGCAATATTACAGGGATTATAAATAGTACAAGACCCAGGACAACAAGAAAGAAACATAATTGCATATTTGAGGGGCGTGAAGGAAATTGGGTATTTGTATGTGTAGTGGAAACAATAGTTGTAGGGGAAGAGTTGGTGGTGGATTGTGATTTGAATCGAATTGATATAGGAATTTCTATTATGGAGGTAATTATGTTCTACCAATATATCCAACCTATAATTAATTTTTTATTTTTTGTATCTTTAACATACAATTTAATATCCCATGCTTATGTTATTTTCTAACATTATAAAGTGTCATGCTTCTTATGTTGTGGCAGAGTGATTGTGGGAAGGAACTGTCTAGCTCATAGCAGGTAAACCATTGAATTCTTCTTATATATAGGGGTGTAAATGTGTCACCTTTCTCATTAGATTTGTGCAGGAAAATGTGTCACTAAATACTCCATTCTTTACTCCATTAGTCATGGTTATTTGATTGTCTTATAAGAAGAATATGTGTCTTGCTTCTCTTATTATGTTTTTATTTTCATATTGATTCTTGTTAACAATAATTGAATTTACTTGTTTATTTGTTGATATATATAGATGAGCACACCTAACCAAGATGATTTGGGTGATGAATTTGATTCCATCCACCCATTACAAACAATTAGAAATGCCTTGAGAAAGACAAATAGAGAACTCCTTGAGTTGGCTAGGTGTGAGCCTACAGAGGAGAGCATACAAAGGATGGGAGTTTTGATGCAGGATATAGAATGATATGGGGCAAGCACCATTTTTGAAAAATATTTTTTATCACATATATTAATTTATGAATTTTGGTTTGCTACCTTTATATGAGATAAACAAAAAAAAAATTCTTACTATAGAAATTTTTGGATTCGACACAACATCTTGGTCATGGGGACATTGTTGGTAACACCAATGCACCAACCTCGCGACGTCCTAAAACGATCCACATACCTGTAAGGATATTTTCCTCTATGTATGTGGCTCAAAATACTACAACCCATAGGGCCCATGAGACACCCCCACCATGTACTCCAAACCGTGCATGTGATGGTGTACATGGAGAATCTCACAAGCATGATTATACACATTGTTATCCTAGAGCATCATGTGTTCCCAGCAAAAGAACAATATTGGTCACCTTTTTGTGGAAGATAACAAGGTGTCATTGAAGATACAACAAATCTCAGTTATTTATGAATATATTAATTAATTCATATTGTTTGATTGAAACTAATGGCAACCAATTTGGCCTTGAACGCTTCTTATCCATTTTGTAAAACTCTTGAGCTTAATCTTCTTAAATTCTTGTATTTTACACTAATTTCAACTAGCCACTGGGACCACCGCAAAAAAATAACATTTAGTCTTTTGTGGAGGGTTAAAACCCGATCTGGTTGACAAAAACTTGTTCACTCACGTTTCTATGACTATGGAAACCCCAATTTTATTCTTGTCGCTAAATCCACTATCCTTCGGTTAAACTCATATCTTTCACCCAAATTCTGATTGTCATCTCATATTCACTCTTGATTTATAAACAGATGATTAAAACACTCATCCATAGATCATAAATGCTTAACATAGAAAACACAAAGAACATCAAGAGGAATTCACACACAATTCAAAGGAATAAAACACAATGCTTCATTAAACAAACTCTCTACATGATTTCTATAAAACCCAGAAATACCTCCTACCCCTCTATTGGCCTAATTACAAACATTTGGGTGCTTCTTTGGCCTTGGCCACCACTTTCTCATGCCTGCAAGATCGCATAAATATAAAGGAATTTGATGCTTATAGATCATAAGAAATGAACTAAATTCCTAAAAGTCCTATATCTACTCCCATAAATCTAGTAACTAATTGTTAAGATAATGTTTGACTCTATCGACCTTCTAGACACTTGATTATATTTACACAATGATCTCGTCCTCTTACAAATATTTCTCCTTCTAGGGGATCAAATTACAAGATGGTTTGACTAGGGTTTGATGCTCTTGCATCAGAAACATACATCTCTCTAATTATTTTAAACTAATGATCATATCATTTTGCAAGAAATGACATTTTTTATAGGATTTTGCATGACAAGGATTTAGATATTTTTGGGCCCACCATTCACACATGGTGGAATGCCCAAAATCAAAATTTGAAAAACAATCTTATTAACCATTTGGTCACCGTGTTTGGTGAAATGTTCAACAAGTGTGAAATCACCTCGAAGGATGAATTATATTTGAAATATGTGAGAGATCAGTATAGGGTTCAATTGAAAAAAAAAACCATAAGTATGATCATCCTCTAGTGATTCTTGAGAGGGAATGGAATAATATATGGGATGACGCAAAGGGCATTTCATTGATACAAGAATGGAAGACACTACATAGCCCTATAAGTTATATGATATTTTGAAATTAATATTTTGAATTTTCTTTAGTTCTACAAAAAAAATTGTGATACCTAACATATTTGAAACTTTTCATAGGCTCCCAGACATGTTGAAAGCAACCATGGAAATACTGGAAAAACATGGGCAACAAAAACTTGGCTAATGTGGTTACCTCGTATTAAAATCAAGAATTGTAAGTACTAAATAATTTAACCATATTATTCATATCATCATACAAATTTTATTTAATTGCAACCAATAAGAAAAATTTGTGATCTTATGCAATGCAAGGGGATAGGTTCAACACTTTCTCCACCGAAGAAGACATGAAGGTCGGGTTCAAGTTCAAATTTGAAGCAATGGTGAACATCGACAAAGGATGGGAAAAAAACAAATTAACCCTTCAAATGAGATGGTAAATAAAATGAAAATACCTTAAATGTTAATTATTTGTAAAATATATTGGCAATTTATTTAACCCATCAATTAATGTGTCAGTTTGTTTTTAAGATAGAAAGAAACAATAGTTCAGTCGACAGCGGTGGCCAACAACCCTGTGATTCTAGTGGTGTGTATCCCCATCATAGTATGTGTGTCTTTAAAATCATATGTATATTTTGATGATTATTAATATTTACTTGAAAATGGTGTACTTATAACTTCTTGTTTCAATGGAAAAGCATACAGATGAGGCTAATCGAAGAGGAGAGGAACATACGACAACCCAACAAATGGTGTCGACTACTCCTCTAGGTAAAAAACATTGTAATGTTATTTGTATTAATGAAACATTGCTATGATTAATAACTAACCATACACTTTTAACACTTTTTGTTATTATAGTGTATGCCCCTATAGTGCATCAATCTGCATGTCATACTACTAGAAGTACAATGCATGAGATGACGCATAGTTAACCAACACTAGAAGAGGGCCCAATAGCTTAAGGGGATCAAGAGGAATTTGATGATTTAATCAATAATTACATGAAAATTAAGAAACCGAAAAGAAGTGATTGTACATATTTTGAGGACAAAATTTATTGATATAAACTATTTTTAATACATTTTTTCTTTTTCTACCTTCTTATGCATGAACCTTATATGTTTTGTGTGTACAAAAACACACATCTACACACACATCTTTCTTTCATTTACCATTAATTTTTGTTTTTCTACTTGTTATGCATGATTGGATATGGGGAATTGAGAATGATG